>VMDO01031889.1:0-19572 GCA_007922755.1 Pedetes capensis
TCTCTCTCTCTCCCTCCCTCCCTCCCTCCTTCTTTCTCTCTCTCTCTCTCTTCCTTCTTCTTTGGTTTTTTGAGACAGGGTCTCACAATGTAACCCAAGCCAGCCTGGAACTCACCATGTAGACCAGGCTGGTCTCAAACTCACATCAACCTTCCTGCCTCAGCCTCCCTAGTAGCTGGGATTACAGGCATATGCCACCACACCTAGCAGTATTTGTTTTGGGGGTTTTGTTTTATTGTTTGTTTTGTTTTGTCTGCAATGCTTGGGATCGAACCCAGAGTCTTGTTCATGCTAGACAAGCACTCTACCACTGAACTGCATCCCTAGCCCTCTTCTTCTTCCTGTAATGACACCAATCCAACTGAATTACCATGCCACCCTTTTGACCATATTTAATCTTCATGACCTCTTTAAAGGCTCTATCTCCAAATACAATTATGTTATAAGAACAGGGAGTTAGTACTGTAGCATATGAATTTTGAGGGGACACAATTCAGTCTACAGGATACATGAGGCAGGTTCTTGATCAGAGAGAAGTGGCAGGGAGTGAGGTGAGTACTGCCCCTCTCTAGGTCCAACCTCCTGCTTTCACCAAATTAAATCAGTTTATTCAACTTGTCCCCATACAACATTTACTCTCTGTCCCACTTCCTGTTGACATAGAAATAAGAGTCAGTTTTTGTTTTCCAGGCTGAAATCATTCCCATAAGTCACTTGGGTATGTGTTACTAAGAAGTCCAAGGTCAGAAGGCATAGCAGAGGAGTCTAGATGAGCAATTCCAAGTGGAACACCAATCGTATTCTTAGGAGAACAACCTTACCACTTTGGACTCCAAATACCTGTTTTCAATCAGATAGTACGCAATGGACAGGCAAAGTGGTAAATTGGTAGTTCATGTTTTCCATGCCATCATAAAGTGTGAATAGGACCACCTCCTGGTCCCACCTTCCTGTGGGATAGCTAGATGCTAACTAGCCAACTGGCCCTGCTGATCCTCACACCCTACATGGAGTGTGCAGATATGCTGTGGTAACTACCTCTCAGTCACAGTGTGACTTCCTATAACTCAAGCCTGCTTACCTTAAATCTGCCAAGTAAAACCTTGCAGGAAAACTGCTTGAATAAGGCTCTAAACTCAATAAAGGCCCTAGCCCACAGGTCTCTTCTTCTCTCCTCGCTGCCTGTGCTCCTTGACCTCTGTATATGTGGCCTCTTGGTATACTGTACACTCCCTGTTGTTAGGTGCTGTCAAGTCAGGCCTGACTCATAGAGACCCTATGTACAACAGAATGAAATACTACCTAACACTGTGCCAGGCACATAATCTTTTTTATATTTAAGTCCACTGTTGTAGTCACCACATCAATCCATCTAATTAAGGGTCTTCCTTTTTTTCATTGACCCACCACTCTCCCAAACATGATGACTTTCTCCAGGAATTGGTCCCTCCTGACATGTCCAAAATATGTAAGACACAGTCTAGACATCCTTGCTTCCAAGGGACACTCTGGTTGCACTTCTTCTAGAACAGATCTGTTGGTTCTTTTGGCAGTCCATGGTATATTCAATATTCATCTCCAGCACTGTAATTCAAAAGCACCAATTTTTCTCCTGTCTCCCTTATTTACAATCCATCTTTCACAAGCATATGATGTGACTGAAAATACCGTAGCATGAGTCAAGTGCATCTTCATCTTCATTGTGACATCTTTACTTCTCAACACTTTAAAGAGGTCTTTTGCAACAGCTTTTCTCAATGCAATAGGTCTTTTGACTTTTTGGCTGCTGTTTCCATGGGTATTGATTGTAGAACCAAGTAAAACAAAATCTTGGACAACTTCAATCTTTTCTCCATTTATCATGAAGTTGATTACTAACCCAGTTACTAGGATTTTTGTTTTCTTGATGTTGAGGTGGAATCCATACTGAAGGCCATGTTCTTTAATCTTCATCAGTAAATGTTTCAAATCCTCTTTACTTTCAGGACCTGTAAATAATAAAATCTATTTCCAGCCTGAGTCTCTCCCCATTATTGAAGAAGTGCTCTCAATTTTAAAGATCCTAAATTAAAGCACACTGGGAAAGTAGTAAAAAAAATTCACTCCTGGGGATTCTTCACTGGCTACATCATTCTATGTAGTTCCAAGCCTAATGCCATAACATGAGTTCTTTCTTGCTTTGCTGTTGTTCTTCTTGTTGTTCTTGTTCTTGTTGTTAGATGCTGTCAACCCCCTGATCCAACTCATAGTGACTCTCATAGGGTTTTCAATGGCTGATTATTTCAGGATTGCTTTGGGAGTGGATTGCCACATCCTCCTCCCATTTTTGTGGTACTGGGGATCAAATCCAGGTCCTCAGAGAGTGTGGAACAGCTCTCTACCAACTGAGATAAACCCCAGACCTCTTTGTTCCTTGTTGTTGTTGTTGTTGTTGTTAAGTGCCCTCAAATTGTAATCCGACTCATAGCGACCCTATATACAACAGGTGAAGCACTATTGTTAGTGCTTCTGTTATTCATAGGGTTTTCAATGGCTAATTGTTTTTTGGGAGTGGGTTGCTGGGTCCTTCTTCCAAGCCTACAGCACCTGGTGTTCCCAGGCAGTCTCCCATCCACGTACTGACCAGGCCCGACCCTGCTTAGCTTCCAAGATCTAATGGGATCAGATGCCACAGTGGTACAGCTGCAAGCTAACCTTTGTTCCTTAGCCTTCCTTAATTCCTCCTTAGTCTCACCCTCTAGAAACATTCTGGGTACTTCCAGTTCTTCTTACTTCATTGTTATTGTTGTTTTTAGGTGTCCTCAAGTCATGTGTGACTCATAGCCGCCCTCATAGGGTTTTCCATGGCTGTTTTCAGATTGTTTCCGGAGTGGGTTGCCAGGTCCCTCTCCCATCTCATTCCATTAGATAGAGCCTATCAGCTTCCCTGCCTGCAGCTGTAGCACTGTGGCATCCAATCCCATCAGATCTCGGAAGCTAAGCAGGGTTAGGCCTGGTTAGTACCTGGATAGGAGACCACCTGGGAACACCAGAAGCTGCAGGCTTGGGAGGAAGACCTGGCAACCCCCTCCCAAGAATCAATCTGCCATTGAAAACTCTATGAACAGCAAAGAAGCACCGACAATAATGTTTCCCCTGTTGTACAGAGGGTTGCTATGAGTCGGATACCGACTCAATGGCACCTAACAACAACAACATCAGCTTCCCTAGATCCTAATGACAAACTGCTTCAGGCTGCCTTTGCATAGCCAGACAAGCCCCCTTTAGAGTTCAATTGAATGGATAGACTTCAGCTTAACTGATTCCACTTTTGCAGTTTTAGTAGCATTTGTGTCTTCATTACTCAAATAGCTTAGAATGATATTGGTACTAGTAAAGATGAATGCTTAACAACTTGGGACTGAAATGATAAAGTTTCTAAACAAAGAATGAGGTCAGAGTGGCCGAAAGGTTTGAGAAGTGTCAGTGGGATGGATAAAAAAGGCATACTGTTGATGAGTGACTTAGAATCATAAATTACAAGCATCTGGGAGAGAAAGTTAAATGAGGCAAGCTACAGTCCTGAGTGTGGATTCAATGATAGTCAAGGATACAGGTTAGTCCTAAAGCCATTGCTTATGAGTGGGGAGAAAAATCTAACCTTGAGGAGAAACATTTTACCAAAAAGCAAGAAACTAACAAGGAAAAGAGTTTACTAGGAGACTGCTCCCCCCAGTTAGTCACTGAGGCCCAAAGAAAGTGAAATTTTAGCTTATGGAACTCAGTAAATTATTTTTAAAAAAAAAAAGTTACAACCAGAAACCAAAGTTTAGGGTCTAAAAAGAAAGAAGGCATATAAGAACCCCACTGAACATATTGAAACATGGGCTCCCATTCTTAGCCTCCGTCACAGCAACTCACATCTATGAATCATCCCCAAGTACATGCCAAGTGTTATTCTAAAATGGAAACAACTCACAGTGCCCTAAACAAACCAGTGCATCCATACATTAGAATACTACTCAGCAATAAAAGGACCCAACTATTGACATACACAACTTGGATAAAGTCCAAAGGCATTATTAGGCTGAATGAAAGAAGCCAGTTCCAAAAGACTGATGGTTATATTTATCTGATATTCTCAGAAGGACAAAACAATGGTGATGGAGAACAGATCGGTGGGTTAGGAACTAGGGAAGGTGTGAGGATAAAGGGGTAACTGATAAAACTGCTCTTATTGCCATTGTAGTGGTGGTTACACAAATCTATAGCTGGGTGAGGTAACATGCACGTCATCCCAGCTACTCAGGAGGCTGAAGAAGGAAGATTGCTTGAGCCTAGGAGGGCAACATAGGAAGATCTTGGTGCTCCAGAAAAACAAACAAACCTATACATACATTAAAACTCATAGAATTGTATACGCTCCAAGGGCAATTTTACTATATATAAATTTGAAAAGTAATTTTTAATTCATCAGCATAAAAATTTTTATAATGTATGTATGATGTGATTCCACCCCATGTGTCTCCAATTTCTAGTTATCCTCAGAGACACCCTAAGGGTTAGAGCAGAGGAATGCTCCCATTCCCCTGCAGCTACAAATCTCCACTCTAATCTGTTTTGTATATTTAGATTTAAGAAATATTTCATTTGAAACAATAAAGTTTGAACCATTGATATAATAATGGCTAAAAATAATTAGCACTCACTGAGAACTTACTATATTCCAAGCATGGTACAAAACGCTTTCTTTATATGCATCATCTCATTTACACCTCCATATGATTCCATGGGATATGAATTATCTTACTTTAAAGATGAGGACAATGAGGTTGAGAGAAATCATTTAACTTTCCCATTGTCACCTGGATGTTTGTCTAGATAGTGGATGGCAAAACACATGTTTCAACCATGGCAGTGCCTCTCAGATCCTCTTCTACCAGAAGGGTGATGGACCCACAGCCCTGACGCTATACTCTGAAACCCATCACCACTTTCACACAAAGCTACATATCCCACAGGCTACTCTGGGTCAATGCCAGGGTTACTAAGGCAAGAGATACAGCATTCCTCTCATGGAAAGCTTTTGCTCGAGATTCCCCATCAGCATGGCTCCTTAGAGTTCTACTGCAGTCCCCTTCCTTCCTTCCTTCCTTCCATGTCTTCCTCATAGGTCTGGAAATGTACCACAGTCTGATGCCTCTCCCAGCCTTCCCTGGTTCCCTTCTCATTTTCCCCCACCAATGCATGCCTTCCTGCATATCTAACTCCTCTTGCTGTTTGCTTCTTGAAGGACCCAGACTAACACACCTTATTACAGAAATAACATTCTTACAACTTTTGCAATAAGACAGCAATCTGAGTCTATGAGATGATAATACAGAATATAAAAGGTTGTAAAAAATTAAGCTCCCTAACATAGACGGATCACCAGTGGGTGTCCCTGCTTATAATAGATACTCAATGGTCACTGGATGAATGAAATGAAATAAAGTTTGCATGACCATCAGCTGGAAGGGACTTACTGAAGCCTTGTTCCCTCCATCAGTTAAAGAGAACAGAGGAGGGAACAGCAAGCAAATTCCCTCCAGGCATCTGGCAGTCCCACATTAGTGTCTGTAGGACCACATCATACCAGCCCCTTCTACCCTCCAAACCCAGCTGGACACAGACAGGCCTGACTGCTTTCTGCCACCCCCATCAGCTTTTTATACAGGGAAGAGTTTTCATGCTGACATCCCAGCTGGCCTCCATATCTTGTGAAAGTCGCTTCATGGCTTGAAAAATCTCTCTCTGAAAGAATTACTCTCATAAAGCGCTGTGAATTGGATGCTGACCTGGAGCTGACCAGAGGAATTTTTCAATACCCACTTTTATATATAAAATTTGTAACCTTTCTCTTCTCATTGAAACTAGGTAGTATTGATTGAGTAGAAATTTCAGGAAAGTGTGTTTGGGGTTTAATAGGGGTGAACCTGTGGTAATCGTGGCCACCCACAGTTGAATTAAGATTCCTAACCAAAAGGAGAAAATAAAATCAGAATCAATACTTCCACAGGCACACAGTTTAAGAACTTGGTGGTGATTTGAGCAGAGCCTCCTTCAGCCACTAGCAACTCTGATTCCTGCCACGAGGCTGCTTCTCTATCATTTGTCAATAGGACAAAGAAGGAAGAAGTAGGGGAGGAATAAATGGAAGGTGATTCCAGCTGAGAGACAAGAAATCCATCAGCAGGCAAAAGAGATCAGAACTAAGAACCAACCAGAGAGAAAAATAAATGTCTCCTTGTAACAACAGAGCACCAAATCTTCCCAGTCAATAGTGGGCAAGGATCCTTGTCTATAAAACTTGTGGAAAAATTAGAAAATGCTAGATTTGGAAGGGTCCAGGAAATTCTTGATTTACAAATAAAACTCAGGATTAGAAAGACCAAAAGTCTTGCCCAAGATCTTGAAGAAACAGATGACAAAGGATCCAGTCCCTGTCATTTTATATCACTATACACAGACCATCTTCTTTTTTAGAGCAAACAATCTTGCTTCTTACAAGCTTCCCTTCAACACCTGTACTTAGCTAGAGACTCTACTTTCAACTTTCCTTAAGTTTGCCAAGGCCCAAGTACCCAAGAGGTCATCTATTTTTATTTCCACTACATGGTAAGTCTTGTGGGTTGGTGTATCACAGGACTCAGAAAATCACAGGACTCAGAAAATTCTAGTGGCAATGCCTGGCTGGCAGAAGTGGAGTCACAGTGCACAGCAAGAATATGGAGATAGGACTTGTCATTAAGAGTTCTTCCTCCATAGGTTGACCAAAGAAGTTGGGCCCAGCTGCAATCATAGCTTCTATACAGTGACCTGAATCACCATTGCACCCTCTTATAAGGAAGTATGACTGGAAATCCTTAAGAATTGAGATCCCTCCCAGATGTTCTGCCCTGATTATGCATAGTCTTGTGTAGAAGCAGGAGGCTTGATGACTTGATCTTCTGATGGTCCAAAGAAGCTAACTTTTCAGAGCAATGTTATCTTTCCCATCCATGAAGTCCTTCCCCATCTCTGGAGCATTTGAGTTATCTGGCATCCAGCACACAGCTCAGTGCTTATGGGAAGGTACTCAGTGACAGCACTGAATGAGTGCCCAGTTCAAAGACTTGGCTTCCTTCTAGTGGAACATGGTGGAATCTGGGAATTCTTGCAACTGCTTTCAGATATAATCGCATTTATAACTACAAGGAGTAAGTCAGAAAGAGAATAGACTTTTGAGCTGGATAAATTTGAGTGTGAAATCTAGTTTCTAAAAAAACAATTATGAGAGCTCTATTAAATTACTCTCTCTAAGCTCCAAAATATCATCTATAAAATGAGAATATTGGTATGTGCTTATGGAACTGTTGTATACTGAATATGTTAGGATGTATGTAATTAAGTTGAAAGTAATGATGCACTTAAAACCATTTAAATGAATGAAATATTAGTTGGCCAGAAGAATCAGTGAACTTGTTAAGTGTACTGTGATCTGGCTTCACGATCAACCTCATAATAATGTCCAAAAGAGAAAGAAAATAGGGAAATATAATAATATAGTTGAGGGGGTTTGAACTGTGTATAACTCTTTCTTCTCTCTCCAACTGTGATGGCTAATGTTTTGTCCACTTGACTGAACTAAGGAAAGCACAGATACATAGTAAAAAATTATTTAGGGGATGTGTCTGTGAGAGTGTTTCTGGAAAATATTAGCATTTGAATCAGTGGACTGAGTAAAGAAGATCACCTTTACCAATGTGGGTAGACGTCATCCAAAACCTTGACAATCTAAATAGAACAAAAGAGCTGGAAGAGTGTAGCTGACTGCAAGTTACATGTAAATTCCATAGTAAATATCAGTTTATTTTTCCTTCTTTTTAAAAGATTACTTGTGGATTATGTCTCTTAAATGGCTTGTTCTACTTTAACGCCCAGCAATTTGGAATTAAATGGAAAACAAGAGAAAAAGTGGATAATTACCACAAAGAAAAGCATTGTCTGTTCTACTTGGCTGCACATGCCCATCAATTTCCAATATACAACCCTTCTAAAAGGCTTCTTTGAAATCCAGATGGCTCTTAAATAACTGAGCTATAGGCTTGTATCTATCCTTTTGCAGTAGCTGCTTGGAAACAAATAGAATGCTTAATTAACTAAGAACATGAAAGGAAAAATGTGAAAAATAGAAACACACATTTCTTTGGTGGGTGTTTGTGCAACCTCTGGAAATCCTCAGGCTATGCTCATGAGACTGAAAGGACATAAATCATATGGTGACCTGAAGCCAGCTGATGTACTGCTTGGTGTGCATGGTGTGGGATGAACCTCTGTAGCTCGGTTTAGGTCAAGGAATTCCCCACACAACCTTTTGTCCTGTTATGGTTTGGATCTGAAATGTCCCCATAAATGTTCATGTACTAAAGATTTAGTCCTCAGTGTAGCAGTGTTCAGAGGTGGGACCTTTGGAGAGTGACTGAATAATGAGAGCTATGACATCATTAATGAGTAATACATTGATGGATTGTAGCTTAAAGGGTTATTGGGAGGTGGTGGAAACTTTAGAAGATGGGACCTAGTTGGAGGAAGTCAGTCAGAAGGCATGTGCTTGAAAGGCATATTTTGTCCCTGGTGTGTGTGTGTGTGTGTGTGTGTGTGTGTGTGTGTGTGTGTGTGTGTGTGTGTGTGTGTCTCCCTTCCCCCTACCTCTCAACTTTTTTGCACCATGAGCTGCCCACCATAATTTTATGCCTCACTGCAGCCCAGAAACAATAGATCCGAGTGACCATGAACCAAAACCTCTGAAATCATAAGCCCAAATAAACTTTTGCTCTGTAAGTTGATTTCTCTCCAGCATTTTGTCAGAGCAATAGAAAGCTGACTAACACATGTACTCTCAGATGTCACTAGGGATAGGTGGCTTCTCTCTGGAAAAGGAAATGAGGGAAGGCTCCCCAGTAGTCTCCTTCCTCTTCCTCCTGCACCACCAACACTACCAAAAACACCTCTAAGCTTCCAACTGATAGGCAAAAGGTGGAAAGGTTTTCTTTCCCTAACCATATGAACAGGACAGAATATTTCACTTAAGGAGGTCTCCAAGCCACTTTTTACTTCTCACAGCCCTATCCTCTCCACATTCCATTCATCCATTCTATAAATGTTTGTTGACTGCGGATCTTCTATGCAATAGAAACTGTGCCAGGAACTAGAGATATAATAGCAACCCCCCCCTCCAAAAAAAAAAAAGATACTATTTCTCCTGATGTAAAACCTAATGGAGAGAAAAAGAGAAGACTTTTTGAAAAAAGAGAACACCATTAAGCTGTGAATTGGGGTCCACTGCATTAGCTATCCCATACTGAGTAAAAGCAACTCATTGACACACAGATATCTACTGTTTTCTAGATATGATCTTCCATGTAGAACCACTACTTCACAGAACCTTGTGGAAATGTTTTATTCCCATTGCCCCAGAAGATAACACAAAGATATGTGAAATAAGAGCCTCTCTGTTTATGGGAGTCAAGCTCTCATATATAAACCACACCAACACTTTGTGTATCTGACTGGTTGCATCCATAGGGCAAGGATGTCATTTCTCAATGCCTACTATGAACCAGGCACAAATATGGAGATATATATATCCAGTAATGAGACATACATATATATATATATATATATATATATATATATATATATATATATCCTGAATTCTCAGAATAGCACTTTGAGGAAGTTACTACTACCCCACTTGAAAGATAAAGTAACTTGGGTTATGAAGGTGTGAGTAAATTTGGTAAAGATCACATAGAAAATATTAGTTAAAATGGCTCAGGACAATCTCTCCTGACCACTGTCAATGTCTGCCAAGGTTATATATGTCAGGAATGTGATGGTCCAAGGTAATTTTTCCTGGACCCCCTTGAGATTAAGGAGTTCTGTGCTATGGTGATAATTAGAAAGGAATTGGGCCATGAATGCTTTGCAACAAACACAGGAGCATGGAATACTTCTGTTACTTTTTGTTATGACCTATGTATTTTTTAAACTAATTTCTGTTCTAGCTATCTCACCAATCTCTTTTGTTATTCAAAAATTTTTGGAACTTGTGATCTTAGGTTTTCTAATAAAATATCTATAAAAAAGAATAATTTTATTTTCTTATTCCTAAAATTTATAACTTACTTTGGTTTCTTGTTTTGTTGTATTGGCTAACTTTCTCAGAGTATTGTAAAATCTTAGTGGTGGATACTGCCAAATTTTTTCATGTGTCTTATTTTACAGGGAATTTCTCTAAATTTCCACTATTAAATATAATGGTTTATCTTAATGATAGTGTACATTATATTAAGTTACATCTTTCACTTTCAAGTTCAAGTTTTGGATCTGAATGAATTTTGCATTTTTATCAGGTATATTCTTTTATACCTATAGATATCATTATATGATTTTCTCCTGTGAATAATTCATATATGACTAAATATGCTAATCTTATTGCCTTTTGGATCATTACTACATGTCTATGGCATATAAGTCATTCAGTAAATTGCTGAATTTCACTTGTTAATAAATAGTCAGTACTTATATTAAAAAGTTAGACTAGTCTTAGTTGTGTTGTCTTTGTCATCATTAGCTAACAGGATTATACTAACACATAAGTCAGTTTATCATCACTCTGATAAAATACCTGAGGTAATCAACTTAATAAGGGAAAAAGGTTATTTTGGTTCAAAGTTTTGGAGGTTCAGTCCATGGTGAGTTGGCCTGATGCTTTGGAGCCTGTGGGAAAAAATATTTGTTAATCATATATCTCATAACAGATTGATACTAATAACATAAATAATTCCTCCAACTCAACCATAAAAATTTCAAAGATAGATAAAGGACTTAAGAGACATTTCTCTCTCAGAAGATACACAGATGACCAATAATAATATGAAAAGATGTTTATCCTCACTAGTCGTTGGTGGTGTTAGGTGCTGTCGAGTCAGGTCTGACTCATAGCAACCCTATGTACAACAGAACAAAACACTCTCCAGTACTGTGCCATGCCCAGCAATATGTCAGTGCTTCTCTGCTATTTATAGGGTTTTCAATGGTGGATTGATTCAGAAGTGGATTATGAGGTCCTTCTCCCTCAAAGTACAAATCAAAACCTCAATGAAATATCACCTCACACCCATTAGAATGGCTATTATTAAATAAACAATATGGGCCAGGTGAGGTGGCACACACTTGTAATCCTAACCACTTGGGAGGTAGCTGCAGGAGGATCATGAGTTCAAGGCCAGAGGCAGCATCCATAACTTAGCAAGATCACGATTCAAAAATTAAAAATTAAAAGATGTGTTGGGGGCACAGTCCAGTGGTAGTTAGAGCACTTACAAAGTATTTACAAAGCCTGGGTTCAACCCCCAAGTACAGCAATCAACCAATCAATAAATAAATAAGTAAATACATACATGCATAAATGCATAACTAAGAAGTAAAAACACAGAGACAATTGTTAGCAAGAATATGGAGATTAGAATCCTTATATATTTCTGATGGGAATGCAAGATGGTGCAGTGCTATAAAAAATAACATAGTAGTTTCTCAAAAAGTTCAACATAGAATTATCATATGCAGCAATTCTTCATATATCCCTGCAATTCCACTCCTAGATGTATACTCAAAAGAGTTGAAAGCAAGAATTCAAACAGATGTATGCACCAGTGTTCATATAAGCAGTACTCACAATAGCCAAGAGGTAGAAACAACCTAAATGTCCATCAACAGTTGAATGGAGAAATTGTACACACACAATGGAATATTATTCAGCCTTATTAAAAAATGAAATTCTTATATATGCTAAAACATGGATGAAATGTTAAAACATACTAAGTGAAATAAACTAGACATAAAAATATAAAGATTCCACTTACATGAGGTACCTTGTTGTTTTTAGATGCCGTCGAGTCAGTATCCAACTCATAGGTAAAACAGTATTGTTACTGCTTTTCTGCTATTCATAGGGTTTTCAATGGCAGATTGTTTATTGGGAGTGGGTTGCAGAGTCCTTCTCCCATATCAGGTACCTAGAAGCAGCAAATTCACACAGACAGCTGAACAGAGGTTACCAGGGGCAGGGCAGAGAGAGGAGGAAATGAAGAGTCATAATTTAATGGATCCTAGAGTTTTTCTATGGGAAAAGGAGATGGTGATCCACTCCTTAAATAATCCCAAAACAATCAGCCATTGAAAACCCTCTGAGGGTTGCTATGAGTCGGATATGACTCGACAGCACCTAATAACAAGAGTTTATCTGGGATGATAACAGAATAATTTCTGGAAATGTTAGTGCTGAGGGATACACAACATTGTGAATTTACTTAATGCCTCTAAATTGGCCTTTGTTGTTGTCGCTGTTGTTAGGTGCTGTCCAGTTGGGTCCAACTCATAGCAACCCTAAGTATAGCAAGACACAACACTACCCAGCACTGTGCCGTGCACACAATCTTTTTATGTTTGAGTCCATTGTTACAGCCACTATGTTTCTTCTTATTCTGGGTCGAGCCACATCAACAAAAGGGGATCCCAGGGGCTTTACTCCATTCCCATCGTTAAGGTTGACTCTTCTTTGAGGAGGCAACTCTTCCCCAGTCGTCTTTCAAATGCCTTCCACCCTAAGGGGCTCATTTTCCAGCACCGTACTTAACAGTGCTTCTCTACTATTCATAGGGTTTTCAATGGCTAATTGTTTTGGGAGTGGGCTGCCAGATCCTTCAGCCTAGTCTGTCTTAGTATGAAAGCTCAGGTGAAACCTGTCCACCATGGGTGGCCCTGCTGGTATCTGAAATACAGTGGTATAGCTTTCAGCATCATAGCAACATGTAAGCCCCCAAAGCATGACAAGCTGACGACATATGGGGGAAATTCTTTTTAAAAAGGTTAAAATGATAAATTTTATGACATGTGTATTTTACTACAATGAAAAAAAAGAATATAGGCATCCAGACATTTGCTTATTATACTTATTAAAAGGTATAAATGAGGCAGATTTTAAATTTTCTTCCCTGCTTAATGGTTTATTTATATGTTTCACTTCTTCCTGAGTCAATTATGATAATTTATATTCTCTCAGAAAATCATCTAATCCTGTGATATTTTCAAGTTTGTTACCATTTAGCAGACTTTTACACTCATCTTTAAAGTCTAATTCTTCATTTTAAGTGCTTATGTTTTCCCTTAATTCTTGATTTGAATTGCTAGAAACTTGTCTATTATACTACTTTTTTCTTAATTTTGTAAGCTTTGCTATAACCTTCATTTACTTTGTGTTAGTCATATTTTGTTTTCCTAATTATTGAAGTGTTGTTGTTGTTAGGTGCCCTTGAGTGGGGTTTGACTCATAGTGACCCTCATAGGGTTTTCAATGGTTTGTTGTTTCGGGATTGCTTCAGGAATGGATTGCCACCTCCTCCCATTTTTGTGGTGCCAGGGATCAAACCTGGGTCCTCAGAGACTGCAGAGCAGCATTCTACCAACTGAGCTAAACATAAATAAAATCATGTACCTGGCCCAAAACTGAAGAGTGTTTCATTCTGCCATACACAGTGCCAACAACAATAATTGAATTAAATGCTTATACACAGTTTATTCCTCATTTAAAAACAAAGGTACTTAAGGCTACACATTTTCTCTGAGCACAATTTTGGCCATACTCTAAGTTTTGATACCAAGTGTCCTCAACATCATGATTGCCTAATTAGATGCTAATTATGCTTCCTAGTTTCTCTTTTACCTAAGAATCATTTATGTGAATGTTTTATACTCTGTTTTAATTTTCAAGTTTTAGTTCAACCTTTACTTATTGTTAGATCTGTAGTTGAATATGACTTGTACAATTCTGATGAAAGGAAAAGAGAAAAGTTTCGATTTACTGCAGAATCCCAGAGATCCAGTAGCCTGAGGAATGACTTGAAGATGTATAACACAGCAATAGAGGTTTAATCTCCATGTTCACAGATTTCTTTGCCATGTTGGAGTGTCCTGCAAGAGTTGACTGCAGAATATCCCCATGCTTTGTCTGCCAGAGACATCTGTGCCAAATGCACTGCGAGAGTAGATACCATGCTGGCCCAGGACATTTAATGAGCTGTGTCTTGTAGGATCCAGCCACGCTCTCTGACTGTCTGCAGCCCACTCCTTCTGCCTCCCTCAAAATGAAAAGATATCACTGATTTCAGGTGAAGTCTAACCTCCTCACCCCCCAGATAAGCTAGTTTTAAGGACAAAAGGAGTCCAGAATGCAATCAGTCTTTTTTTAAATCCATATTTAGCAGACAATGTATGGTTGCTGGTGTATGGTTATACACACTTTGAGTGTCCATGTAGGTTTCTCCCTCCTTTTGTGCCTTTGGCCATTCCCATGAGATTTCTCTGGTAGTAGATCCAGGTTCTAGAGTCACTAACTTGCCTAGAAGTCCCACTTGCCACTTTTCTTTTCCTTTTCTTTCTTCCCCCGACACTCAGAACAATAGTCTCTTTATAAAATACTCAGTAAGGGACAACTTAATATTTTTTTTCAGGCATGTGCTCATGATCCAAGATAGTGAAACCAAACACAAGGAAAGCAACATCATTTCAGAACATGATCTATCTAAGAATCTGGCTTTAGCTGAACTGCAGAACCACACTCTGCTCCTTCCAGAACAGCAGATGTCCCTGAGTCACAAGGGCTCACTGTCAGTAGTGTCTAACATCTGAAAATAAATCCAGCATTAGGCATATGACCACTTATGTGCCCCTGAAACTATAGCAACAGAAAGTCCTTTTACCTCTGTGTCCCAATTAAAAGTGTTCCGTTGGCCATAATTGGGGTGTTTGGTCTCCAAAACTAATACATCAAAGGCATCACATAAGCCTCAGTTGTCACCATCATACAAATTGACATTTCCCATGCAAGCAACTAATGAGTGGTCAAAGCAAAGAGTGTGTGTGATTGAGGTTACAGAGAAATGGATAAATCCACTTGTGGATTCTTTTCTCCATTCCCCATCCCACCCAAGGTTGGACAGCTGATTGAATATTGAGGGTGGGGAGAGAAAAGGTGGTGGAAATTTGAGGTTAATTTTTCAAGAGGATATAGGGACTTTTAACAGAAATGGGGAGAAAATATTTGGAGTTGGTTCATGGAAAGAATGACACATGGCTAGGAATAAACACATTCAAGTCTACTCTACGAAGGTACCCAGGTGTCTGTTTTAAGTTTCCTGCTTATTAAAAAAAAAAAAAGGAATTAACACATGATGTTGGTGTTGTTAGGCGCCATCAAATTGAGTCTGATTCATATGAGGCACTACCAACACTGTGCCATACACACAATCTTTTTATGTTTGAGCCCATTGTTGCCGACACTGTTTCTTCTCATTTTGAGTCATGCCACATCAGCAAATGGAGGTCCCGGGGGCTTTACTCCATTCCTATCAGTAAGGTCAACTCTACTTCGAGGAGGAATCTCTTCCCTAGTCCTCTTTTGAATGCCTTCCCGCCTGGAGAAGGGGTGGGGGGTCATTTTCTGGTGCTATATTTGACAGTGTTTCTTTGCTATTCATAGGGTTTCAATGGCTGTTTCAGGAATGGGCTGCCACATCCTTTTCCCTAGTCTGTCTTAATCTGGAAGGTCAGCTGAAATCTGTCTATCATGAGTAGTCCTACAGGTATCTGAAATATCAATGGCATAGCTTTCAGCAACACAGCAACATGCAAGCCCCTTCAGCATGACAAGCTGACAGACACATGGAAGAAATAAATGATATTTATGTTGTTTTTGATCATTGTATGTTCAGATTTGTTTCCACCTTCTGATTGATTCTTAATCAGCAATAGCAATAAAACAACTCAGCTTTTAGTTTCTCCTGAGTATGACATGATCTATGCAACTGAATGGGAGCCTGGGATCCTTTTGAGATGTGAACTATCTTCAAGTAATGCAAATCATCTCACCCTCTAATGATGTGTGCTAACATATTCAGTACTACTTAATAATGCAAAAGGCTATTTTCTGGAGAATTAAGATACATATATATGGTTTTTTTTTTACTATATCACAGCATATGATAGCAAATAAGAGAAACCTCAACTTATAGACGCTTAATCAAGTCAGAAAGGGGGTGGCTGGTGACATTATTTCAGCAGCTCAAGTTTGTCAAAGCTGAAGCTCATGCAATTCTCTTGGGCCGATGGTCAGGTGGCATCCAAATTCTAGGCAAAAAGAAGAGAGTGAACGGGAAAATGGCACATATGCTGGGTCTTTCAGCTGTCAAGGAACCTTCTCAGAGGTTCCACCTAATGACATCTACTTTCATCATGTTAGCCAGAACTGTGTCAAACGGCCATCTCATCTGCAAAGAAACCTGGGAAATATGGCTTTTAGTGAACACATCATCATTTTTTAACTGTAGTTCTGTTGATAGTGAAGAAAGGAGAATTGATATAAGGTAAGCAGCTATCATGATCCCCCTATCCATTCATCTCACTCAGATAGTATGGCATTTTCATGTTAGCCACTAGGCAGCCTTTGATCTAGGGTTTCAATAACCAATTCATGTCTTATCTCTCATTAGAACAAAAAAACTAATGTCAAAAGATATAAGATGAGGTTCTTGCTCTGCCTCTAGCTACATGGCCTAAATCATCTCCTTTTGTTTCTAATCAGCAAAATGAAAGTTTAAAGCAATCATTATAAGGATCTGGAAATTCTATGCTTCCATTTTAGAGCCTTACCTAGTAGATATCTGAGTTATATAATGTTATACTCCTGGACCCTGCACCCAACCCTTCATTCTTATTAGACAAAGCAGCATTGTGGTGATCTGCCCAGGACCTAAGAAGAGCTTTGCTCTGAGAATCATGTTAACTTGGAGAAATAAAAATGGTTTCTTCTATCCTCTATAAAAAAAAAAAAAGTTGGAGGGCAAGGTGGTTCTAAGACAATGTTCATGCTCCATTTCAGCAAGTCCTCTGAGCTGTGCATCATCAGCAATGCTTGTGTGTGTGTCCAGCATCAGGGGTAACCCGTGGAAGTCAAAGGTGAAATGATACATCAAAGGTGAGTCACCCAACAGGTGTGTCCAGATAGCAGGAACTTCTGCAACTATGACTACACTCAAACTTCCAGGAAAGCTCCTGGAAATAAGAAAGAAAAGAGGGAGCACATGGGGAGACTGGAAGGGTATAAAAAGCTAGGGTAACTAGGAGATTTGCTCAAATCTACAACGTTGTGGGACCCACAGTGCTTTCTTCAGTAAAGTTAAACCACAAAAGAGGGAAAACTCCTATTCCCTCCATCCATAAACTGCATCCTTACCTAGCCAAACCCTCTGGAAAAGGAGGAGTGTTCTATTTGCCACATGATGGAGAGTCTGATTATGCTTTCCCTCTCAGATCTGTTTTACTAGTTATATCATTGTGCGTGAACCTGGTTCAAACAAGAGATATTTCACCCTCTACCTCTCTCTTTCAGCTCTACCTACCCATTCTCTCATAGCATCAAATTTATTAGTGAATAGAGAACTTCAGCAGCTGCATCAGGTTAGCTAGTAAATTGGGCTTTGAAAATCATCCATGGCTTTATATCACCTACTAATTCTTTGTTGTTGTTAGGTGGCATTGAGTCCAGTCCAACTCACAGCAACCTTCATAGGGTTTTCTATGGCTGATTGTTTCAGGATTGCTTTGGAAGTGGATTGCCATGTCCTTCTCCCATGTTTGCAGTGCTGGGGATCGAACCCAGGTCCTCAGAGAGTGCAGCATGGCACTCTACCAACTGAGCTAAACCCCACCCCCACTAAATTCTTTAGATATATAATAATAGAAAAACCTAGCCTCTGTCAAAAATAATCCACAAAGTAAGACAAATAGAAAGGGAAAAGTGCCCCTAACTCATGTAAATTCTACAGATTAGAACCAAATCTACCAAAGAGTCTGAGAGATCTCTGAAATTTCTATGAAACATCAAGATTTTACAGACACATTAGGTAATATTAGAAAAGAAGAAATAAAAGAAACTACATTTGAATCCAAAATGCTTCACAAGAGCAAAGCTGAATCCATATTTCACATCTCTCACCAAAATAAAACCACAAAAATTTCAGGAGAGAAAAGTAAAAGTGGCACAAAGCCTGAGAATTTTAACTCTTAATATTAACTACATTTTGTAAAAAGTCTCTAAATCTTTGAAATATTAGCTGAGGTAAAAAATAAATTACAAACTGGGAAATTTTTGCAAATTGTATCCTTTAATATATAAAGAGCACCTGCAAAATCAATAAGACCAGCAGTCCAACAAAAGAAAAATCCAGCAAAGGACAACTATCAACTGAATAACTATTTATTGACTGTTCATTGAATAAGTAACACAAATGGGTAGCAAACATACAAAAATGCTCAAATATGAGCATCTCAGCTGTGCCATTATATTAGTTAGCTTTTCATCACTGCAACAAAATTACCTGACAGAAACAATTTATGGGAGGAAAGGTTTATTTTGGCTCACAGTTTCATAGGATTTGGCCTATGGTTGGTTGGCCCTATGCACTTAAGTAGAATGGCATGGTAGTCAGAGCCTGTGGCAGAAGACAAATATTCACATCATGGCAGACAGGAAGCAGAAAGTAAGACATGAAGGAGCCAGAGACAATATACCCCCAAGAATCTGCCCCCAGGGACCTGATTCCTCCAGCTAGGTCCCACCTCCTAAAGTTTCTACAATCTCCAAAAATAGCACCACCATCTGAAGACCAAGCATTCTAACACCATAAGCTTGTGGGAGACATTTCATATTCAGACCATACCAGCCAAGGAGATATGGTTTCCCTCTCTAGGTCCAATTTTGGCTTCAGAAAATTGATTTCAATATGCATAGTCATTTTATAGAAATTTCCCATCCCACACCACCCTGCCCCAAATCACACATGCAAAATGTAAACTATGAACTGAAGAAGGATAGTAACTCTCTATTCAGTGTGTTTTTAAATTTGTTAACAAGGTCAGAAAAATGCTTTCCATATTTCCTACTAGTGCCTGAACTCCTACCATTAGAGATCTGTTCATTTGGGTCACAGATTTCCCTATTAAAAGCAAATTGACACAGGAGAAATAACTCTAGAACCTCCTAATTTGTTATAACTTGGTGAGAGTAAAAATAGCAATTTCATAACCTTGTATTGAGTTTTACAATATACTCTCACAACAAGATCTATTGGATTTGTCAATAACTCATAGAACAAGAAAATGGAATATGATTCAAATTTTATAGATACCTCTTCAGTAATGAAACCATTACCCAAGTTAAGGTTTTCTGATTCCAAATCCTAAACATTTTCCAGAATCTCAGGCAGTATATGTTGTTGTTGTTGTTAGGTGCCGTCGAGTCGGTATCCGACTCATAGCGACCCTCTGTACAACAGGGGAAACACTATTGTCAGTGCTTCTCTGCTGTGCATAGGGTTTTCAATGGCAGATTGATTTTTGGGAGGGGGTTGCCAGGTCCTTCTCCCAAGCCTACAGCTTCTGGTGTTCCCAGGC
>VMDO01031890.1:0-19561 GCA_007922755.1 Pedetes capensis
GGTACTGGGGGTTGAACCCAGGGCCTCGTGCCTGCATGCGCTGCAAGTGCTGGACCACTGAGCTGCACCTCAGCCCTTTTTTTTTTTACTTTTTGAGACAGGGTCTCGCTAAATTACTCAGACTGCCTCTGGTCTCGAACTTGCAATCCTCCCGCCTCCGCCTCCAGAGCCGCTGGGATTACAGGCATGTGCATGCGCCACCAAGCCCGGCTAGAAGTAAATTATTAATAGAGATAAATAATATTCCTACATGATGAAAAATATTTTCACCACAATGACATAATTCCATAGCTCTATTGTTTCAAAAATATTGTGTTTGTGCCAGACATGTGGCACAAGTTTCTAATGTCAGAGAGTCTAGAGGCTAAGGCAGGAGGGTATGCATTTTGAGGCCAGAGGCAGCCTAAGCTAATTCACGAGGTCCTGTATCAAAATAAGATTTTTAAAAAGATGTTGGGAGTGCATCGCAGTAGTAGAACACTTGAACACTTACCTATCATATGTGAGGCCCTAGGTTCAACCCCTTGGTACTGAAAACACACACACACACACACACACACACCACACACACACACACACACACACATCTTCTGGTATATAAAGCAAAATGACAAACCTAAATGGATATTTTTCTTTCTTTGCAGTATTGGGGCGTTGAACCCAGGGTCTCATGCATGCTAGGTAAGTGCTCTACCATGGAGTGGCACCTGCAGTCCTTTTCCTACTTTTCATTTTAAGACAGGGCCTCACTAAATTTCAGGGGTTGCCACTGGCCTCTAAATCAAAATCCTCTTTTAGCCTCATGAGTCCCTGGAGTTATAAGGATGAATCATGGCACCATGCATGAATGAATAAATTTTTAAAACCACATATACATACTTATACCTTGGAGCATCTCCATAGATCAAGGATACTAAATTATCCATAATGACTGAGAATATTTGAGCATCACTATTAATATCATTGATCTACTAGATATATTGAACCCTATATTCTGTACTTGGGAGATACTTTTGCAGTGCATGCTAGCTAAATGAAAAGAGACATTTCATTAAGTGTTGTGAACCAAAGGATATTTTTCCCCATTTTTCTTCAATATTTGCAAAATAAAGAATTTCTCATAAAGACTCTTTTTTTTTTGATTACATGTGGCTGATAGAGTTGACTCCAAAGAATGAAACTGGTGTTTGTAAAATGTCTTGAAAATCAGTATAAACTAAAGCATTGATAGAACATTACAATCTAAACAAATTTAGTATGTGTGTAAAAATAATAACCAGGATTTACTGACATATTTCTATAACTGTAAAATCAATCACAATTGCTGCTGAACCTGGAAAATAATTTACCCCCATATATTTTAATAGTAGCATGTAGTTGCAAACTATTTCCCTCTCCTGAGTTCCATAAATTCTCATCCCATCAACCTAATTTGATTACATGACATTCTTAATCTTCTTTTCATTATTACTTAGTTAAAATAGGTAGGACCTACATCACAGTCTTTTTAAGTATTAATAGGACTCATCCATATAAATAAATATTTACTTATTGGCTAAAATATATCAAAGATTCAATCATAACTATTTAATATGCTAATTGTTATATTGAAAATACAAATGTGCTAATGTGCAACAGAGACCAGTGTAAGTGTGCACTTAAAATTGTCTAATAGGAAGACTAGAATCAGATTGAACTAAAGAAATTGAGAAAGCATGCATTTGAAAAAATTGATAGCATGTTTGGCATCTGAGGGCAAAACATACCAGGGAAACTGATATATGGGGCATGGTAAGTCAATATTAGAGAGGACTCAGAGAAAAGGCTTTGTGCTTCACTCAGGATAAATATGAATCATTTGAAGAATTTTGAGGAAAAATATGTTAGGTAATAAATAATGTTTTCTGAGTACCACTCTACCCCCGGAGTGGATATTTGAATGCAAAGAGACAAATGTGGATGCAAACTTGCCAATAAGTACTTTTTTCAGGCTTTATGACTAATTATGTTGAATTTAAGCAAAGTGTTAGGGGAACCTTGTTTAAAACTGTAAAATCTTGATTTGTTTTGAATCTAGAGCTTAATTATTAGATTTGGTACATAACAGAAGTAGAGATTATGTATTAGATTTGGTATATAAAAGAAAGAAGTAGAAAATTATTTTGCATGAGTGGATTTAAAAAGGCAGTTATAATTTTTAATAATGAAAGACAAAAGAAGTTGGCAGTAAAAATCAATACAGGGTCTGGAGCACTGGTGAATCCCAGTGGCCTAAAAGGATGAGTCAAGAACATCGAGAATTCAAGGCAATAGGCAACCTGAGCAGGTTAGGGAGATCCTGTCTCAAAATAAAACTTAGAAGAGGGAGTGAGGGTGCAGCCCAGTAGTAGAGTACTTGCTTAGTAAGTGCAAGGCCCAATTCCCCAGCACTGAAAAAGAAATCCCAACATGGAAGAATAGGGAAGAAATATACACTATACCACTACTTGAAGCAAGTACAAAAATAAAAAAAAAACATCCAAACCAGATAAGGTAAATATAACTGCAATTTTCTAACATTAGAATTCATACAATGAAGGGCAGTGAACCTGAGGAGAGGGAAAACAAAGAAGATGAGCCTTATGATGGGTGAACTTATTGCATCTATAACAATTTTCAGATCATGACAGAAGGAGAGAGAACCCAGTGAAATCCCTAAATTGAAGAGACATTGTTGCAAATTCAGGTAGACAGTGACAGTAGAAGAAAATAGCAGAGAACAAAGAGAAGCTCAGAAGAGACCTTGGAGAGCTAACATATTACTCCTCAATTATTTAGCTGAGTACAGGTCAGTGCATGCATAAGCAAAAAGAATCCAAGGCTGAGGAAAAACTTGCTCAAATAAGTTACAGGGAATAGTATGTGCAGTTCACACCACACTTAAAATAGTACCAAGTACCAACCACCAGGAAGGACACCTCACAATTAATGCTATATTAAGTAGAGCACTGGTAAAGTGTCTGGACTCATAACAACAGGAATAAATGCTGCCTCCCTGGAATCACCTAACAAATTAGCAATGAGTTTTGCTGTTATTGTTGTTGTGCTTTGTACTGGGAGGTTGAACTCAAGACATTGGACGTGGTAGGTAAGTGCTCCACCACTGACCGGCAATCCCAGCTATTTTTTTTAAATTTTATTTTGAGACAGGATGTCCCTAAGTTATGCAGGCTGCCTCTGGCTTCAAACTTGCAATCATGGTGCCACAGGGCCTGGTACACCACATAAATCTTAAAAAGGATCAAACTGTTGTTGAAAGGATCAAAACTGTTCCAATTTTTTGGAGAATTTAACTAAATTTTGGGACAAAGCTCAAACACACACACACACACCAGGTGTATATGGGTATATACATATTTACACTTACTTATCTAACATTTAAAAGTATAAAATTCACTATCTTACATCCAATAAAAATGATCTACCATACCATGAATAAAGAAGGAAACCATAGTATAAACTAAGGAGGAAAATCAGTCAATCAAAATTGTCCAGGAATTGAACACAATGCTAAGTTTCAGGATGGAGCTTCACAAGAATGGCAAATCTTATCTATAAATTTGAAAAGGTACAGTAAATATTGGACATATGAAAAGAGAATGAAGATGTAAAAACACATGAGTCCAACTTCTATAAATAAAAAAATAAATTTCTGAAATTAAAATTACAATCATAGAAATTAATGGCAGGATAAACTTTGCAGAAGGAAAGATAAATAGTTTGGAAGACAGAAGTAGAAAATACACAAAAACAGACAGAAAGATAAAACTTAGACAATTTAATAAAAACAATATAAATAAATGGTAGAAAATTTTCAAAAAGTCTGAAAATATTTAAATGATATGTCCAAAGAAGAAAAGAACAACAACAAAACTTAAAGATTTAATGACCAAAAATGATCCAACACCAAAACCAGACAAAAATAACACAAGAACAAAAATTATGTTCTATTACCCCTAATGAACTGAGATTCAAAAGGTCTTAAAATTTTAATAAGTCATATTTACCATTAGGTGAAATATATATGCACCATGATCAAGTATGATTTATTTTAAGAGTGTAAAGTTGGCTTAGCACTTGAAAACCAATGTAATTCAGAATATTGAATTAGCCTGTTATTAATCCCTCCTAGTACAGGCAAGATTTTCCCCATTTGGTTGCTTCATAATGAATTCAGACTGATTTTTCAAATATATATAATTTAGTATTTCATTTCTCACTTCTCTTTTCTTTTTAAAATCTGTCACTGCCTTCTCATTTTTTACCATAATATGTACTGTTTTAAAGAACACAGTGTTGAATGGCAAGACTTCTAGTTATTATAACTTACACAGTCCTAGCTTACTTATTTGTAGCAAGCCTTTTTTTTATATTCCCTCTGTTTGTAGCATTCTTTGTCTCTTCTCTTTGTCTAGCTGTCCCAATTTTGTTTCATTATAATCAGTATAGGCCATACTTCTAAGTAGCTTTCAAAACTAAATTGTCCTCTTCTATGACTATGAGAGAATTTTTTACTTTGTTGTTGTTAGGTGCCATCTGGTCAGGTCTGACTCACAGCAACCTTATCTACAACAGATTGAAACACTCCCCAATACTCTGCCATGCCTGGCAATATTGTCATTACTGCTCTGCTAGTTATAGGGTTTTCAATGGTGGATTGTTTCAGGAGTGGATTGCCAGGTCCTTCTCCCATTTTTTTTATTTATTTGGATCTTAAACTTGATTATAGTTGTTTGAATTTCCTGTTGGGTTGTCTCCCATATGAGTTTAAAACATCTTGAAAGGAAAGATTGTTTTATTTATTATGATGTACATGTATTAGTTAGTTAGGTGCCATCGAGTCGGTATCCGACTCATAGTGACCCTCATAGGGTTTTCAATGGCTGTTTCGGGATTGCCTTGGGAGTGGATTGCCAGGTCCTTCTCCCATTTTTGCGGTGCTGGGAATTGAACTCAAAACCTCAGAGACTGCAGCACAGTGCTCTACCAACTGAGCTAAATCCCAGCCCATGTACATGTACAGTGGATAGTAAATAAATATTGATTGATGACAAAGAATGAATATATATTCCTATTAGTCAACAAAGTGTTTAAAATTATGAAAATCTGTAAAATTATCTGACAAATTTTAGCTATGTTGTAATGTAAATTTTGATATAAAAATTCTGATTGAAGAGTAAAAGTTACCACTTAGAAACAACCAAATATACGATCATTTTCATATAAAATAGAGCTCCAGAAATGAGTGTCAAATAATCTCCAGCTATAATTATTAAATTCAAGATCCAAGCCCAGCTGTCTCAAACAAAAGTATGTTGTTTTTATTAGTTATTTTTGTGTTCTTTTATGAAAGGTATTATTCCTTCACATGAACAAGTCCAAGACATAATAAGCAAGACATATATCTTCCACTTAAAAATAATGCCACTTCAAATGTTGTCTTCTCTCTCTCCAGAAAAGTTACCTGCTGTACTGATTTTTATTCTTTAAAAATAGGAATGACTGGTACTCCTCACAATACAGTGTATATGCTAACTTAATTACATTACTGTGCTATTATAATGATGTATATCTTTGCTCTGCATGCATACAGACATGTATACATGCATATGTCTAAGTATGTTGTTGTTGTTAGGTGTTGTTGGGTCGGATCTGGCTCATAGAGACCCTAATATGGTTTTCAATGGCTCCTTGTTTCGGTATTGCTTCGGGAGTGGGTTGCCATGTCCTTCTCCTGTTTTTGCAGTGCAGAGTTTTGAACCAAGTTTGTCAGATAGTGGGAAGCAGCACTCTGTCAACAAAGCTAAACTCTAGCCCCTTGCTAAACCCCAGTCCCCATATATGTAGGTACATGTATATGTATCTCTCTACATACGATCTTTTCTTTTATTTTTTCTCTCTCTTTTTTTTTTTTCTTTTTTGAGACAGGGTCTTGCTAAGTTACACAGACTGCCTCTGGTCTTGAACTTGAGATCCCCCTGCCTCTGCTTCCCAAGCCACTGGGATTACAGGCATGTGCCACTGGGCCCCTCTAAGATATGATCTTTTGAAAATACAAAAATGTTTAAAGAACTAAAAAATTTCTAATTTATTCAACTTTATTTTTGCCAACTGTTGGCTAATATTTTTTCCCTAAGCTTTCTGCCAAAAATCTAAAGTGGAGTAGTATCTTATTTCAGTTTACTTACATTTTATATTTAGTCATATTTTGTTTGATATGATATATTTCTCAAGGTTTTTTTTTTATAGTACATGGAGGTTAAACCTAGGACCTTACACATACTTTACAAGTGCTTTACAACTGTGCTAACCTCCCAGACCATTTCTCATTTTTATCTTGAGACACAGATTCTCTACATTATGCAGGCTGTTTCTGACCTCTAGCCTGTGATCCTCCTGCCTCTGCCTCCACAGTCTCTGGGATTATGGGCATGAACCACCACATTTGACCTTATTTCTCAAATTTTTATGATTTTTCGATCATGGTAAATCGTTAACTGGAAAAGTTACCTGGTAGAATTTTGTCATCTTTTTAATAATATTATAATTATGAAATTAATATTAAAACAACATAACATTTATTATGTACAAAATACTAAAATACACTGTCTATGTGTTGTTCACAAAAATAATATGAGGACATTTTCTAATTTGATTCATTTGATTGATTAGAATCTTTAGTTATAGAGAACTTAAAGGAATTTAAGTTCACATTGTAGGTCAATTTTGTAGCTATATTTTCACCAGGGAATTTGACCTCTAGATTGATCTGAGAATACTATGTATCTACCCAACAAGAAGATAATTCATTAGTCACTTTCTGACTTTCTAGCACAATGATTATTTAACTGGATTAAATTTCTCACTCAAAATGAGAAGAAACTCAGTGATTCCAACAATGATCTCAACATAAAAAGAGTTTGTGGTTGGCACAGTGTTGGGTAGTGTTCATCCTGTTGTATGTAGGGTGGCTATGAGTCAGATTCAATTCAAGGGCACCTAACAATAGTAAAAAGGTTCTCACAATACCTGTTCATGAAACTCAATGTTTTCCTTTAGGCTGGATTAGAAACATAGTGGTATAGTACTAGTATCTCTCACCTCAGCATCAATTTTCTCATTAAGGTTACAGATAGGAAAGTCACAAAGGAGAATCTATTGCCTCAGATCAAGGTTTTGTGAACCTGAGGGCAGTGTACTACTCTGTCTCACAGCTATTGCATTACAAATCATCTACCTTCTACTCCCTTTAGCTGTAGACACTTGTCAGCATAAGGTTGTGATTGTACTTGACTTTATTCATATTACAAAATGTAATAGTAATAAATATATGTATATGATGTATAGATATGCATGTGTACATATTTATGTGCATTATTTTATTTGTATTGAAAACTCATATATGCGCACATAAACATTTACATTGATCAACCATAGTGATAGAAAATGGTATGGTTTTCAAAAAGCCCTTCCAGATATCTAGTTTTAATTGTTGATGAATTATTAGTACATCTTCGTATTTTTAATATTTAATCATTTTATTTTACTAATGTTTCATAATCGATTTGGAAATAATTCCGATATTAAAGTTTACATACATCCATGTATGTAATTACTAGACAAGGGCTCTACCACTGAACTGCACCCTCAACTTATTTTTTGCTTTTCCTTTTGGGGCAGAGTCTCATTAATTTGTCAAAATAAAAAATTTTAAAAATGGGCCGAGGATGTAGTTCAGTGGTACAGTGCTAGCAAAACATGCACAAGGTCTTGTATCCAATCCTCAAGTACAGCAATAAATAAATAAATAAATAAATAAATAAATATTTGTTAATAGAATTTCTTAAATAATGCATTATGTTGTTTAGTTTTTTTCTTTTCTCTCTGGTTTACTTGATAATATTAAGGTTTCTTTTGGAATTATTTCAATTTTTTTGCCTTTATATCTTCTATATAGTTCTTGTAGTCTTTTTTCAGAAATTATATTAAAACATGCATATCTTATGGCTCTTAACCCTAAAGATATAATCTAGGATTTAATTTTGTAGAAACTATAAACATACAGAACTTTTTAACAACCATATGTTCAGATTTATTAATCTTAATTTTATTTACATTTTCTTTTTATAAATCCTTTTCTTTTTTTCTGGTACTGGGGATTAAACTCAAGGCTTCACACATACTTTGCAAGTCCTCTACCATTGGAATGCACCTCTAACTCATTTTTTATTTTTTATTTCTGAATCAGGGTGTCACTAGTCTGCTTCTGGCCTCTAACTTGTGATCTACCTGGCTCTGACTCTTAAATCGTTGGGATTACAGACATGTATCACTCTTCCCAGCTATAACTCCTATTTTAATTTAATTTAGTATTTTTATCCAGTACTGCAGGGTTGAACACAGACTTCAAGTATCCTTTGCAAACACTATACCACTGAACTCCAATCAAAGCCTATTTTTCACTTTTTATTTTGAGACAAGGTCTTGCTAAATTAAGCTGCTTCTGGCCTGTAAGCTATGACCCTCCTGCCCCTCCTCATGAGTTGCTGGGTTTGTAGGTCTGCACCACTGCACCCAGGTCTATTTTTAATTTTAATATGTATCAAATTCAGTGGGATGTCCAGATCCTTATGTAGAGAGAAAGTATGCATGTGAAAATAAGATGACCACTAAAGAAGAAAATATACCCTTTAAAATGATGAAAAGAACAACCATTCCAAGGCTATGTGTTTAAAAATTGTATTAACATTATCTGATTATATTTTGATAATTAGTTCTGTATGTTAGCTTTTACTTGACCTGAAATTAAATTTCTATTCAATATATAAGGTAGAGCTGTGGTTTTATTTCTTCTTTTCAAATGCTTTAACTACTGTTCTGAGGACCACTTAGTAATTTTCTATATCTAAGTCCTGTTAAGTTTACTGAGGTTTAATGTGTGTATACATACATTGACAGGTTTCAGATTAACTTGAGGATAAGTACCTTTCTTTCTACATTTGCTCTTTTTTAAACACAGAGTGTATATTGAAATTTATTCCTGTCATATTTATTTATTTGTTTGTTTGTTTGTTTATTTATTTATTTATTTGCAATACTGGGGGGTTGAACCCAGGGCCTGGCACTTGCATGCTTTGCACATGCTGTACCACTGAGTTACACCTCCAGCTATTTTTTTTTCTTTCTTTCCTTCTTTCTTTTTTTTTTTTTAAATTTTTTGAGACAGGGTCTCGCTAAATTATGCAGACTGCTTCTGGTCTAAAACTTGCTATCCTCCTGCCTCTGCCTTCCCAAGTTGCTGTGATTACAGGCATGTGTCACCATGCCAGCTTTATATATCTTAATATACACAATTGTTTGTGTCTATAGTCTACCACTTGTCTAATTTTAGAATTTCTTTTGTACTTTTTTATATCTTATAGTAAATTTTTGTAGTTTACTCAAGTTGCAGTTACAAAGGAAATAATAATGAGTCACTTTTATTTTCCCGCCCTTAAAACCTTTCTGGTATTTATTGTTATTAGGTGCCATCGAGTCAGTGTCTGACATATAGCGCCCTATGTACAATAGGCGAAGTAGTATTGTTAGTGCCTCTCTGCGATTCATAGAGTTTTCAATGGCTCATTGGTTTCTTGTGGGGGAGGGGTTGCTGAGTCCTTCTCCTAAGCCTACATCACCTGGTGTTCCCAGGCAGTCTCCTAGCCAAGTACTAACCAGGTCCCACCCTGCTTAGCTTCTGAAATCTGACCAAATCTCATACCACAGTGGTACAGCTGCAGGCTTTCTGGTATAGGCAGGACTATATCTCATAGGCAAAGTCTTAATGACATATTTATAACTGTTTTTATTTTATGTTATACATTCACAAAAATATACCTTTAAAATATATTTGCTAATTATGTGTACTGCTAATTATGAAGTAGTACTGAATATGTGGTCTGAAGGCTGAGGTTTAGTTCAGGTGATAGACCGTTGGCTCTATACTTTCTGAGGACCCGGGTTCGATCCCCAGCACCACAAAACATGGGAGAAGGCTGTAGCAATCCACTCTCAAAAACAATTCCCAAACAATCAGCCATTGAAAACCCAGTGAGGGTTGCTAAGGGTCAATGTCATCTAACATCAACAACAACATGTTGTCTGAAACTTAGTACCAACTGGTCTCCACATGATTGAGTTCTGTATGAATATTGTGTTTGTTAGTTTTTCATCACTGTGACAAATGCCAGTGAGTAACATTTAGGAGAAGAAGGATTTATTTTGCCTCTTAGTTTCAGAGTTTTCAGTGTGTGGTTGCCTGGATCTGTTGTTTCTCAGTGCTGGTGAGGCAGAATATCAAGGGGGCAATGAGTGGTAAAGCTAAGTTGTTCCCTCATGGTAGCTGAGAGCCAGAGAGAGACATTGGAAGAGCAATTGCAAATGGGTTCAATCCCTTAATATTATTGAAAATAAAAAAATATCACTTTTTTTTATCATGTTGCTTCACAGGGGAAATAAATCAGCTAGCCTCTAGTTTCTCAAAAAACAGCATTCAGAATCATAAAACAATTTAGCTCCTATAAGAGAGTTGAAAAAGAGCATATGATTCATGGATTTTATAATTGGCATAAATTTCATGAACTATAAATGTAATAAAAACAATGATAAGCCTGCAATAGCTCATTTTATACCCATGAATCTGTCTCGAGAAATTACTAGAAGAAAACGTCAGTCAGTCACAGAATGATTTGGGCAATTACATCAAATGGCTAGTAGTGATAATTGAATATATTTATATGAGCAGTAGATATTAAAACAAATATGAATGTTAAAAATGAATTGATGATAATGTTAACTCTAGCCAGGAGATCATGATAAAAATGAGATAAATTACCTGAGGAAGAGCAAAGATTATGGGAGTAAAAGGAGCTTATGGATTGTTTCATTTATAAAAATGTGAGTCATATGATATGATTTAGTTGGAAAACTAGACATTTTAAGACTGAGAAATACAGGTGTACAAAAGTTCCTACCCATTTACAAGGAAAGTGGCAATTGGGATTAGTAAAAATAACTTAAAATTTAATCAAGAAAAGGAACAAAATAATGTTACAATTCCCAGTATATTGCAGTGCATTCTATGTTGTAATTATTAATTATAATTTTGTTGAGATACATATATTTATTTCAATATATGCTTTACATGTTCATTTTGATACCTATATCTCTCATATATAAATAAGTATGTGTTGTTATTGTTAGATGCCCTCCATTCAGGACCAACCCATAGCTACTCTATGTACAACAGATGAAATACTCCCTGACACTTTACCATGCCCAACACTATTATCTGTGCTTCTTTGCTATTCATAGAATTTTCAATGACTGACTGCTTTTTGGGAGTAGGCTGCCAGGTTCTTTTTCCAAGCCTACAGCACCTGGTATACCGGTCTATCTCCCAACAAAGTAATAATCAGGCTCAACCCTGCTTAGCTTCCAAGATCTGACAGGATCAGATGTTAGCGTGGTACAGCTACAGGCATAAATATGCATATATCCATTATATTATATATAATATATAACAATATATAGGAAGAATATTATGGGCATAGTATAACCATTATAACTATTATCTTATATAATTTGACTTGTTTTCATCTTGAAAAATTGATATTATATTTTAAAACTAGATTGTAAGACTATAATCCTAGCAACTCAGGAGGCAGGAGGATAACAAGTTTGAAACCAGAGGCAGCCTGCATAATTTAGTGACACCCTGTCTCCAAATAAAAATAAAAAATAAAAATAGGGTAGGAGTACACCCCGGTGTTATAACCCTTGCCAAGTATGTGCGAGGTTGTGGGTTCAAACTCTAAGTATGACAAAAAAAAAAAAATTCCTGAACATGTCTTTGTACCTATGTACAAAGTTGTATGTACACACAGAAGAATTGCTGGGTAAAAGACATTTTCAGATATGTAACTTTACCAAAGTAGTTGTTGTTAGTTGCCATAAAGTCGGGTCCGAATCATAGTGACCCTCATAGGGTCTTCAATGGCTGTTTTTGGATTGCCTCAGGAGTAGATTGCCATGTCCTTCTCCCATTTTTGTGTTGCTGGGAATCAAATTCAGGACCTTTGAGCTAAATCCCAGCCACCAAAGTAGTTCAGAGTTCCAATTATTTTTTACAATTGTATTAAAGTTGATTATGTATTTACTATATTATCTCGTTATTTTCAAAGTAATACATAATTTTGTATTAATACTATGATCATTTCATAATCATTCACTGCTCCCTGAATGCAGATACAAAATTGAATAAAACGTGGTGTCTTTAAGGAATTATAAATTTGCTACAATTAGTGAAATGACAATTATGTACTCATGTTGCATGTGTCATTGGCTGGTGACATATGTAAAATAAATTTGTTGCAAGCTTTCAGTCATTCGCAAATTATAGTGTTTACCAAAATAAGCAATAGAAGAATAAATAAAATTGAAACTTTTCACTTGATCCAGATACTCATATTTTACAAACCATATTGAATCATAATTTACCACTGAGCTTTAAATTCTGACATCTTTATTCAATTCCAAGCCTCAAGAATATCACCAGCAATAACCAAATAATAGCTAGCTATTATTTGATAGATTGATATAGCTGAACAAATAGATAAATGGCTAAACCACAAACAAAGCAAATAAGAACAAAATACACTGCATCTTTATATCTGAAATTAAAAAACTTATGGTCTATACTACTATTTATTCACTGTCACGATGGTTAATCTTGGGAGCTATTTACCTAAACCTAGAAAATAATTTAGGAAAATTAATTACATCCATAAAAATTTTCATTAACTTGTTCCTTCCCATAAGCTTCAACTGAACATAAACCAGTTCCAGGCTCTGACAAATATATGCATATCTTTAGACAAAAAAAATTACATACAGACATGTAATCTCACACATTTTCATGGCTATATGAGAAAGCTTCTTTGTCCTCACATCTTTCATCAGCTTAGTCCTGGAATTTTGTATATTTCAGTTGATTATCATAAAGGAAATTCATCAAAATTACATATTGTTCATTGGCTAATCTCAAAACATCTTTCTGGCATATTTGTCCTGTTATAATAGAATCCTTACTCATCTACTCTCCTACTCTTTCTTCCTTCAACTTCATTTTTCATATCTTTTCTTGGATTCATTCCGAAATGCTTAGGAATATGTCTGTGCATTTTTAAAAACACTTGAATAACTTTTGCTCCATATAAGCATAATTCATACTTCAATGCCTTTCACAGTTTCAAACATCAGTGTGCATTTAAAATAATACTTACTAGAGTGAATGCCTAATATAAAAGGCAAGTATAGAAGATGGTTGCAAATTGTATCTTGCATACAGGAGTTTCATTCTCTCTTTTATAACATGGCAATTTCAATTTTTTTTTTTTTTGGTTTTCCAGTTGACAGGGAATGTTTTCAATTATGGCTCAATTCCCAGGTGATCTTTTCCTATATGTCAAAAAGTTATTGGTATGAACATTCCAAATATTAGTACCTTTTATATAAAAGAGAATCAGACAATCTTTAGGATTAATGTGTATTTTTAAAAAATAGATACTCAAAACAACAATGCTTAAATTCAAAGATACTGTGTATCCTAAAGTCACATGTTTTATTTTGGATTGTTTCTGATTTATGCTGCTATGTAGTCCTTGCTATTGACTAGAAGACAAAAATAGATAAATTACACTTAAAATAATTTGTGCAGGATGTAAATACACTTTATTTTGGTTCATCCATTAATTTATTGCATAGATAATATTGAGTGGGGCTGGGACTTATCTCAGTTCGTAGAATGCTTGCTCTGTGCATTCTGAGGCTCTGGGTTCAATCCCCAGCACCACAAAATGTGAGAACGACCTGACAGCCCAATCCAAAAACAAGCCTAAAACAATCAGCCATTGAAAACCTATGAATAGCAGAGAAGTACTGATAGTGCTGGCCATGGCACAATGTCAGGGAGTATTTGCTTTTGTTGTAATTAAGGTCACTGTGAGTAGGGCCTTACTGGATGGCACTAAACAAAACAACCTCTTGAATGAGATGCATTATCCTTGTAAGAGTTAATGTTATGGTTGAACAGTTGTCTTACTATAAACAGCACTTTTGCATTTCCATTTTTACACAAAAGAAAAATGTATATATAAATATTTTCTGATGTCATGCGCTGTAGTAATATGAAATATGAGGAAATTATCATGCTGATATATTTCCATCATTTTCTTTTCTCTCAGTTCTAAAGAGATTAAGTCAACAAATTTTCTTTATTATAAATTAGAGTTCTTCAAGAAGTATTGATTTTCCTGTCTTATATTTTGTTCCTATTCTAATTTGGTTACTTAAAATGTGGCAAGAGGAAAAAATACTTAAAATAAGTTAAGAAAGTAAACAATCATTACATGCATTAATAAAGGTTGATTCATTTAATTAGAAATTTAGAAAGTATTAACAAAATGAATTGCAAGTTCCAATATTAAAAGTTGGTTAAATACCACACACATACACACACACACACACACACACACACACACACACACACACCCAATCTTGCTATTTTAATAAGCATCACTTCATAGTACAGATATACTACTCAGAATAAAGTAATTAATAACATAACTTAAGGGGCAACTAACAAAGGAGGAGTGGATAAATTGTATAGGAACACAATGGCTAGTGTGGTTACTGTTGTTTGACCACTTGGATCTGTGACTATCTCTTAGGGAAAGAGGGCTCTTGCTTGTTATCAGAGTCTAGGAATACTGAATTGTGCTTTTGAGAAATAAAATGTGCTTAAAGGAGGTAATGAAGTTCACAAAGGGAACACAACCAGACAGTAGTTATTATGCAGGGTTGTTGTTGTTGTTGTTAGGTGCCGTCGAGTCGGTATCCGACTCATAGCGACCCTCATAGGGTTTTCAATGGCTGACTGTTTTGGGATTGCGTTGGGAGTGGATTGCCAGGTCCTTCTCCCATTTTTGCGGTGCTGGGAATTGAACTCAGGGCCTCAGAGACTGCAGCGCAGCGCTCTACCAACTGAGCTAAATCCCAGCCCATTACACAGGGTAGACTAACAGAAATAAGTTACTGAATCTACTATTCTCTCTTTCCTTATTATTTTCACAGGGCTAAGTAGAAGCCAAAAACCAAGGATGTTAGTCTATGTAGTTCATATCATTCAGCCACTTAGTACAAAGAAAAGGATGGAGAAGAATAACTAATAAATTCTGTGTGAAAAAGGAAAAAAATAGCATTCCACTTGTAATTAAAACATAAATTATCAGGTTGATCAATAAAAGGTTATTAGATGTTAAGAATAAGGAAGTTATTAGTTTTGACATACAGAAAATTAACATGTAGCATCCTTTCTTTCAAGAACCAGAAGATACATAAACTTATAATGAGTTTAAGTGTCATAACAAACCTGTAAATGCAAAGTACTATGAAAACTGTAGAGTATGAAATAGCTGGTGACTTATTTACTCCAAAGAACACTGAATTTCTAAAAACTTTCCCCAATTTTGCATAATTTACCTGCTTAAGCAAACTTAAGGTCCCATTTTAATCAATACTCTATTATGGAACTGGATACTGATCTTATACTCAAATATTGATTATGCTTATTTATTTTTAAATACACTGACTTTCACTTAGATTATAATTATTTGCCTCTGTATATCTGATTATACCCTGTGTTTGTGATAGTTTTCTCCATAGAAGTGATTCTTTTGAAAATCTTTCTGGTGATGTAAACTTGGCCTGACCACCAACCTAGTAATTAACCTATGTAATTTCAACAAATGCTACAAAAACAAAACACCTGTCAAATTGGGGCTTGTTCTTTCTCAGGTTTAATCTGAAGTATCCAAAATATTTCACAACTTCTCCCTAAGTGCTAACCAAGTGAATATAAAAGTAATCTCAGATTTAAACCATAAATATGTTTATGTAACTTAATATGTAGTAAAGAAATATGTAATGCTTTGATGTCATGGTAAAGCTGAGATGGAGAGAGCTTGTTAAGATGAAAGTGTGCACAGAAGTTTGAGGTTCAGAATGTAGGCTGATAGGGAACCTGAGTCAGGAAGTATTTGATTAGGTGAAAGAAACAATGTATAAATATCAACATGTTAAAATAACAAATGTATTTATTTATACACGTGTCCAAAACATGAGTCAGAGTCTGTTCATCATAGACTTTGAGACATTCCTGCTGACAAAGGCTGCCACTCAAAACATACTACCATATTTGCAGATGCAGGGAAGAAATGATGAAACAAATAATGCCAATGAATCTGCCCAGGACCATCACATCTTAATTCAATTTAGGGCTTTTTGACTAAAGAAAGTAAGAAGATGAAGTATAGCTTTTATGGAAATATAATAAAATTATGGGAGAAGGCAACCCACTCCCAAAAATAAATCTGCCATTGAAAACCCTATGAACAGCAGAGAAACACTGACAATAGTCTTTTGCCTGTTGTATGTAGGGTTGCTATGAGTCGGATGCCGACTCGACAGCACCTAACAACAACAACAACTATAAAATTATATGTACAAAAAAAAATCAATCAAACAGAAGAGCACATCTAATTTTACAGTCAAATAACAAGATTGATGTGAAGGATATTTGTTGCATGGATAATGTCAAGAATATAATTGATTATCATTTCAGTGGTAAGTATACTTACTACCACATAATCACTCCATGATGTTTACACATTTCAAAATATCATACTGTATATGATAAGTACACCCATTTTTATCTGAGGATATGAAAAATTAAAATTGAGAATAAAATAAAACAGAAAATAAATAAAATTAATTAGATAGGGTTGTAAACAGAATCTGTAAGACAGAGAGACATGGACAACACTCTTGCAGTTTTTTTTCTATCTCTACTTTCTAACTTATTTTTAAGAGAAAAAATTTTAACCTGACAGCACAGTAATATAGGAGAACTGGAGATCAACAAAGAAAAGTAGACATTTTAGAAATTATACATATATATACATATATATATATATATATATATATTGCTGTTATTATGTCCTGTGGAGTCAGTGTCCAACTAATAGCGACCCTACCTACAACACGCAAAACACTATTGTCACTGCTTTTGTGCTGTTCATAGGGTTTTCAATGGCAGATTGAATTTTGGGAGTGGGTTGCCAGGTCCTTCTCCCAAGCCTACAGCATCTGATGTTCCCAGGAGGTCTCCAATCCAAATACTAACCAGGCCGGACCCTGCTTAGCTTCTGAGATTTCATGGATTGGAAGCCACAGTGCTTCCAAATAATCTTCACTCTGGGAATATACATATATATACGTGTGTGTGTGTGTGTGTGTGTGTGTGTGTGTATTTGTATATGTTCTCAGAGAGAAGATTATTACAGAATAAAATGTTGTAGGAAGAGTTTCAAAATTCCAAAATGTCTAAAACATGCTATGTGGTAAATTATGGATTATTGTGCTAGGCATATAAAAACAAATCAGTCTTATTCTATATGTAAAAAGAAATCTTTGAGAATAATAGAAAATTAATTCATATTTTAAAGAATATAATACTATTTTACTTGGAGAAAATTGAATGAAAGACTACTGAAAAAAGGAAGGGGAAATTTGTGAAGAAATATGAAGTATATGAAAGCTATATGATGAAATTTGGTGATTGATCTACAGTGGAGAGATAAAGAACATATTGAAATGTTTAGTTTAAAGCTTAACATTATATCATTTTAAGAGAAGAAATACTGAAATATTAACAGATATTGAGCAAAATATTTGTCAGTTTTATATGAAATGTGCTTGAAATAAGAGGTAGGTAGTTTGGAAGATATTTGATTTGGATATATGCATTATGAAGTACATATCCAATAATGTACTCAATAGATATCAAATACATCCACAAAAGAAAGTGTTTTAGCTTAAGAAGCTTATATAAAATAAGAAATGTAGAGACCTTGGAAATGAGACATTAGTAATACCAGTAATATTTTCAGAATACGTGAAGACTGAACTGTCAGCAAGACAGAATGAATAAAAATTTGCTAGTGAGATAAGAAGGAAATAATTAGGACATTATTATCAAGAAAATTCACTCACTTCTCAGGTTGTCATACTGTCAGGGCTTTCAGGTTGCTGTGATGCTAAAAGCTATGCCACTAGTATTACAAATAGCAACAGTTATCCCTGGTGGACAGATTTAAATGATCATCCAGACTAAGACAAAGGAGAAGGACATGGCCACTCACTCCAGAAACAATTAGTTGTATAAAACCGTATGAATAGCAGAGAAATACTCTCAGATATAGTGCCAGAAAGACTTAAGTGGCAACAGTGAAAGATTCTACAGAGATAATATTAACTGATGTAGGAAACATCAAAAGAAGATAGAATGAATTAACAAAGTCATTATATCAAAAAGAATTGGTGGATGACCAAACATTCCAAGAGGCTTCATATGATCAGGAACTGAAGGAAGAAGTGGAAGCTGCCTTGAAAGAATGAGGCTCCAGGAAATGGATGACTACACATTGAGATATTTGTACAAACAGATGCAGCATTAGAAGTGCTCACTTTTTTATGCCAAGAGATTTTGAAAACAGCTACCTGGACAACTCACTAGAAGTGATCCATATTTCTGCCTATTCCCAAAAAAGGGTATCAACCCAAATGTGGAAATTGTCAAACAATATCATTAATATCTCACACAAGAAAATTCTGCTAAAAATCATACAACAGTAAATATAGCAGAATATTAATAGGGAACTGCCAGAAAATCAAACCAATTCAGAAGAACCAGGGACATCATTGCTGATGGTAGATGGATACTAGCTGAAAGCAGAAAATACCAGAAAGATGTCTAGGTTTTATTTTCTATGCAAAGGCACTTGATTGTGTGGATCACAACAAATTATGGATAATATTACAAAGACTGGTAATACCAGAGCACCTGTACTCATAAGGAATCAGTACATGGACCAGAAGGTAGTCATTCAAAAAGAATAAGGAAACACTCTCAGGTTTAAAGTTAAGATATCTTTATCTCTGGGCAGTATCCTTACCTCTTCAATCTCTATCCTGAGCAAATGATGTGAGAACCTAGACTTTATGAAAAACTACAACTTCGCTTGCTGAAACTGAAGATTTGAAGCATGTACTGATGCAGATCAAGGAACACAACCTTCAGTATGGATTGCAACTCAATATCAACTAAATAAAAATCTTCACAACTGGGTCAGTAAGCAACTTCATGATGCATGGCAAAAAGATTGAGTTTGTCCAAGATTTTGCTTTATTTGGTTCTATAGTCAAAACCCACAGAAGCAGCATTGAAGAAATCAAAAGATGTATTGCATTGTGAAAAGCTGTTGCAAGAGACTTGTTCAATGTGTTGAAAAATAAAGAAGGTGAAGGTGCCCCTGACTCATGCATAGTATTTTCAGTTGTATCACATACTTGTGAAAGCTGGACA
>VMDO01031891.1:0-19600 GCA_007922755.1 Pedetes capensis
CATAGGTGGATGTTATGTTTATATATATTAAAATATCTCTATATATAAATATATATTTTAAATTAAATATATATTTATATATTATATATAGCTATATATAGTATATATTTGTATATTTTATATAAATAAATATATAAAATGTATATTTTAATATCTCTATATAAATACAATATATAAAATATCTATAAAATAATATAATATATAAATATAAATATATAAAAATATGTATATGTCTATGTATATAGATATTTTAATATCTATATATAAATATAATTTATAAAATATATACAAATATCTCCATATATAAGTATGTATTTATATATATATATATAGATATCTTAATATCTATATATATAAACATAACATCATGGGCTGGGATTTAGCTCAGTTGGTGGAGCGCTGCTCTGCAATCTCTGAGGTCCCGAGTTCAATTCCCAGCACCACAAAAATGAGAGAAGGACATGGCAACCCACTCCCAAGACAATCCCGAAACAATCAGCCATTGAAAACCCTATAAGGGTCGCTATGAGTTGGACATGACTTGATGGCACCTAATAACAACAACAAACATAACATCAATCTATGAGAGAAAACATGATATTTGTCTTTCTGAGTCTGATTTATTTCAGTTAAAATGATGCTCTCTAGTTCCATCTGTTTTCCTACAAATGATATAATTTTGTTCTTTAAGGATGAGTAAAACTCCTTTGTGTATATACAGTATACCACTTTTTTTTTACCCCTTCTACTGATGGACATCTGGGTTGTTTCTATACCTTAGCTATTGTGGAGTAGTGCCACAATAAGCATGGATGAATAGGTATCTTCATGTTTTGTTGACTCAGGATCCTTCAGGTGTATACCCAGGAGTGTATACCTATGTCATATGGTAGTTCTATTTTTAGCTTTTTGGGGAACCTCCATACAGATTTCCATTGTGGCCACACTAACTTACATTCCCAACAGGATGATTGAGAATACCTTTCTCTCTACCACTTTGCCGGCATTTGTTGTTGTTGTTGTTTGTTTGTTTGATAATAGCCATTCTCATTGGGGTGAAATGGAATCTCAATACACTTTTGATTTGCATTTCCCTTCTGGCTAAGGATGTTGAAAATTTTTTCATGTTTATTGACCATTTGCATTTCCTCTTTGGAGAATTTTCTGTTCAATACATTTGCCCATTGTTTGATTGGGTAACTTGCTTCTTGGTATATAATTTTTTTTAGTTCTTTATATATTCTAGATATTAATCCTCAGTATGATATATAGCTGGCAGGAATTTCTCCCATTCTTTAGTTGTCTCTTTGCTCTGTTGATTGTCTCCTGTGCTGTACAGTAGCTTTTAATTTCATGCAATCCCATTTGTCAATTCTTCCTATTGTTTCTTGAGTTATCCGGGTACTTTTCAGAAAGTCCTTGCTATATTTATCTTGAAGGGTTTTCCCTATATTTTCTTCTATCAGCGTCAAAGTTTCATGTCTAACATTAAGATCTCTGATCCATTTTGAATCAATTTTTATACAGAGTGAGAGATAGGGATCTAGTTTCATTCTACATGTGGATATCCAATTTTCCCAGCACCAAAGCAAGAGAAACAACATTTTGCCAACATATGATTTTGGCACTTTTGTTGAACATCAGGTAGCCTAGCTGCATGAGTTTTTCCTGCTCTAAGACCTCAATCACTATATTAAATGAGAGCAGAGAGAGAAGACATTCTTTCCACATTTCTGATTTCTTTCTGGGGAAAGAAAATGCTTGAGTTTAAGTATAATATCATTATCATCTGTAAACAGGGACAACTTAACTTCTTCCTTTCCTGTTCGGATCCCTTTTATTCGTTTCCTTTGCTTAATTGCTCTAAGAACTCCATCACTATATTGAATGAGAGCAGAGAGAGAAAAAATCCTTGTCTCATTCTTGATTTTAGAGAAAATGCTTTTAGTTTTTCCCTATTTTGTGCAATGTTGGCTATAGGTTTTCCATATAGTCATTATGTTGAGGTATGTACCTTCTAGTCCTAGTTTCTTCAGGGCTTTTATCATGAAGAGATGTAGAACTTTGTATAAGGCCTTTTCTGCATCTATTGAGATGATTAGATTTCTGTCTCTAAGTCCATTTATGTGCTGTATTATATTTATTCACTTGCCTATGTTTAACCATAATTTTGGCTTGAAGTTTATTGATGAGAATGACATATTGAAATCATCTACTATTATTTTATCTGGACCTATCTGTCCCTTTATGTCCTGTAGTGTTTGTTTTATGAAACTAGGTACAATGTTATCCAGTACATATATATATTTGTGATTTATAATTGTCATATCTTTTTGATCAATTATTCCTGTTATTAATATGTAGTGACTTTATCTCTTCTGACTAATTTTGGCTTAAAGTCTACTTTGTCTGATACAAGAATGGCTACTCCTGCTTTTTATTCTTTCACTTTGTTGGTATATCCATTTCCATTCTTTCACTTTCACTCTGTGTGCATCATTGCAAGTGAGATGGGTTTCATGCAGAAAGGAAACTTGAATCTTATTTTTTAATCCATTCAGCCAGTCTTTGTTTTTAATAGGACAGTTGTTGTTGTTGTTGTTGTTAGGTGCTGTCGACTCGGTATCCGACTCATAGCGACCCTCTGTACAACAGGGGAAACACTATTGTCAGTGCTTCTCTGCTGAGCGTAGGGTTTTCAATGGCAGATTGATCTTTGGGAGGGGGTTGCCAGGTCCTTCTCCCAAGCCTACAGCTTCTGGTGTTCCCAGGCGGTCTCCCATCCAGGTACTAACCAGGCCTGACCCTGCTTAGCTTCCGAGATCTGATGGGATCGGATGCCACAGGGCTACAGCTGCAGTGACAATTAAGACCATTTATATTTAGGGTTATTATTGAGAGAAGTTTACTGATTCTTGTGATTTTATTGGGTATTTTCTTGGTTGGTTTGCATATTGTTTGTTCTTTCCTTTCTTCTTTATTCATATTAAGATTTGCTGGTTTATTGAGTTGGATATGATTGATTCTTCCCAAGTTTTTGTTTGTTCACCTGTTCCTCTAATGAATTTTATTCCTTAATCATTTCAGTATCTTTGTATTCAATAATTAATAATTATAGTCTTTTGGAGGACACATGTTGCCTTCCTTTTACATATTTTTCGTGTTTCTCTTTTGTGATTTGCACATCTGTTGGGATGGATATCTCTTCCAATTTTGTTTGGAGGAACTTTTTGGTGAGCAGTTTTCTCTTGAGAACTCAATCTCCAGTACCACTCAGAGAGAAGAAGACAAGCCACTGTAACTAGTATAATACCAGATCAAACTAGACATTAAAACATATTTAAAATCAATTAAAGACAACTGCTGGGTGTAGTGGTACACAATTGTAATCCCAATGACTCAGGAGGTGGGGGCAGAAGGATTGCAAGTTCAAGGCCAAAAGCAGCCTGCCTGACTTAGTGAGATCTTAATTCAAAACAAAAAGTAAAAAAATGGGCTGAAAGTGCAGCCTGAGTGGAAGAACACTTTCAAAGTATGTGCAAGGCCCTGGGTTCAACCCCAAGCACCACAAAAGTAAAATAAAGCAATTACTACACTACTGCCTGCAGCCATAGCACTATGGCCTCCAATCCCATCAGATCTCAGAAGCTAAGCAGGGTCAGGTCTGGTTAGTACTTGGATGGGAGACAGCCAAGGAACACCAGGTGCTGTACGCTTGGGAGATGGATCTGGCAACCCACTCTCAAAATTCAATCCACCATTGAAAACCCTATGAATAGCAGAGAAGCACTGATAATAGTGTTTTGCCTGTTATAAGTAGGGTCACTATGAGTCACTATGAGTCGGATACCGACTTCACAGCACCGAACAACAACTACACTATCAATGACCATAGAACAGAAAATGACAATAATAAAGTAGAGTAACATATGAAAATTATTTAGGGTAAAATTAAAAATAGTAATTGGGATAAAAGAAGAAAGCAGAGAAAAGGGAAAAAGAAAGAAACTGAAAGGGTAAATGAGAAATAAAAAAAGAACAAGACAAGATTAGAATATTAGGGAGAGAGAAAAAAATCAAAAGATAAAAAATCTGATTGCACAATAAACAAAAATATGTAAACAAATTTAGATAAACACAAAAAAAGGAATAAAAGATAAGGAACCCAAGAGATTTCTTTTAAACAATAAAATAAAGTAAAAGTAATACTAAGAGTGTAATAAATAGGAAAATAGAGAAACACAGTAAACCAAAGCAAAAAAGAAAAAGAAAAAGAAAACTAAAAGGAAAGAAATATTACATTAGAAAAAAAAGAGAAAAAAGAAAAGTTACATTAAAAAAGAAAAAAGGAAAAAAGAAAAATGAAGAAAAATGACAAAATGCTAGAGCAGCTTCTTTCTATGTCCCCTAGTACCTAAGTCCACCAGGTAGAAGTGGTGATCAGTTGAAATTGTAGCCTCTGATCTTTTTTATCATTTAGGTAGATGCTGAGTCTGGACTAGTCAATGGAGGATGTCAGGCTAGGCCACCTTCACTATAGGAACTTTTCTCTTCCTTACATACTTGGACTCTGCTGGCCACACTTAGCCTTGTAGCTTGTGGACCAGGCAGGTTCTCACATGTGCCCAAGACTCCCTAGTTTGTACCCCTTGGGATGACTACTGTCCAAGCCAAAGGATGTCTCCAGGGTGCATTGGAGGATGGGAGAAACAAACAGGGAAGTGAAATCACTCTACATGACCTGTCTCAGTTTCAGTGCTTTCATATCCTGTCCAGCACTGAACACTGAGGGTGAAAGAAGTTTGTAGAGATCAGGTACTGTGCAATCACTGAGCTTCAGCATTCGAAGTCACATGGGTAGTGAACTGAATGGCAGACAGCTGCCTCCAGGGTAGAGATGCCTACTGACCTAGGCTCAGGGTGGCCAGAGTTCTCCTTGGGAGATAGGGTTTGTTCCTCCCCCCAGAGGATGGGGCTACTCTCTACCTTGCTAGACCCTTCCACTACCTGAACATCTCAGTATGTCAGCCTATCACCTTCCCCCTTTCTGCAGCTGGCTGCCACAACCATGTCCCACCCTGGTGTTGCAGCAGGTTGCCCCAAGGCTCTCTGACCCATGGTTGTTCTTGATTTACAGGATCCTAGAGTAGCCCAGTCTCAGATTGCAGGTTGCCTCTCAAGATGGCAACCAGTTACAACTCTCTGAGACACAGAACTTCACAAAATGGATCATATCTCCAATTCTGACCATTCAGGAAGCATCAATATCTCACTAAATCCCTTAACTGTATCCAATGATTGCAAAGACTGTGGGATTGTCATATGAGACCATCAGTCTCTTCACCAGGGCCATCTGGCTTCTCTTTAGGATAAGGCTTCTCTTTGCCCTCCCCCACCAGGGAGCTGCATCATATATTTCAATTTTAGGAAACTGCTCTACCCTTGAACTACATCCTTAGCCCTTAGTTTTTTAAAACATGGTCTCTCCATACAGCCCAGGCTGCCTCAAACTCATGATCCTTTTGCCCGCACCTCCTGAGAACTGGGATCGCATGCATGTGTCACTATGCCTGACTTCATCAGCTTTTTTATGGTGTGTATATTATGTATGATTTTTCTACTCCTGAAGCAAGTTGTCTTTCTTTCTAATGGGGTGTTTAACACAGTTACATTTGATATAATTATGGGTTTGTCCAATTCAGTTTAATTCTACCATGTTGATATTTGTTTTCTATTTGTCCCACCTTTGTTTGTTCTACTGTTCATCAATTTCTAGGTTCTTTTAGGTATTTCTATATTATATTTGTAAATATTTATAGAATATATTTATGATTCAATTTTATCTACCTTATTGACTTTTTAGCAATACTTCTTTGTGTGTCTGCCTCTCTGTGCATGATTTAGTGCTTACTCTAAAGTCTGTAATATGAATACTGATCAGAGTATTACTTCAAATCAGATTATACTACTTAAATAACAATATAAGAAGTGTATAACAGTATAATTACATTTAATCTCTTCTCCATTCTTTCTATTCAGATCATATATTTTAATTTTCTTATTCTACAATCCCCACAATTCATTGTAATTGTTTTGCATTAGAAAATGAATAGTCTTTTAAAGATTTTCAGCAACTTCATAGCCTTGGAAAGATTGAATTAAAGTTCAAAGGTACCAAGGAAGCCAGGACCTGAGAAACCAAGATACTAGATAGAAAATTCTGAAAAATTGATCCCAGCAGTCTGAACCTCTTTGCCTCTTTGCCAATTTGTAAGTAGCATAGGCAGGAAGATAGAGAAGCACAGTAGAAAGTAAGCTGCTATGGGATTAAGAATCTAAGGATTTTTGTCAGTTCCATGATTATGGAGATATAAAACTGGAACTAACGACCACCAAAAGTATGGGCTTATGAAAAATCCTCAGACCTTCAATTGACTCCCAGAAGTGGGGTAGCATGAATGAAGTTAAATTGGAAATGGACAGCCATACAAAGCATGAAACCCAACTATGAATAACCTCAGTCTCAATTTGTGATAATTATCTCCCAGAAGTTAAAGACATCCTCTCCAGAGAAGAATAGCATTTCCAGAAACTGTAATTTTATGCATAATTTCCATAATTCAATTTAAAAATTACCAGGTATACAAGAAAAAAATGGGAAAAGAGGCAATAGGATACTGATACTCAAATACTAATACTCAGATACTGATACTGATACTCATATACAGACATTATAGTAACTGAATAATATGTGAAAGATAATAGATGACAAGATGAAGAAATCAACCAGAAAATTGGAATTTATATCAAAAGAATAGAATGGAAATTATGAAATTGAAAAATAATAATATTTAAAATAAGAAACATAGAGACCACTTCAAATTAACCAGAATAAATAAGATTATAGTTATTGACCTACAGTGACAATGTTGTGACAGTGACCATGTGGTTCAACCAAAACTGTTGTATGTTGTTAACGGGTATAAAAGGTGGAAAAACCACTTTGGAAAAAGATATGACAGTTCCTTCTAAACCAAAATATGCACTTTTCTTATTCCTAGGTATTTAGCCAAGAGAAATGAAAGCTATACAATAACAAAAAGACTTGTATAAGTGCACTGGTAGTGGCTTTGTTGTAGTTCAAAACTGGGATCAGTTTAGTTGTCCATCAATAAAATGGACTAAAAATAAACTATGAAATATTCATACCATCAAATTCTACTCAACAGTAACAGGGAATGAAGCATGGTTTTGCATTGAGTTGTGTACCCCAAAACAGATATGTTAAAATTTTAATCCCTAGTAATACAAAATGTGAATTTATTTAGATACATGATTATTAAGACATAATCAAATTAAGATAAGATCTCCTGATGGGTCCTAATCCATTATAACTAGTGTCCTTGTAAAAATGAGATATTTGGACAAGGAGATCAACATATTGAAGGAAGATGGCACAAAGTTACACAGGGAGCAGAGAGTCATGCAACTGTAATAATGTATCTACAAACCAAGAAATGCCATGGGCAACAGCAAATGCCAGAAAGTAGAAGATTCTCTCCTAGAAATATTCTCCCCTAGAGCCATCAGAGAGAATGTCACCTTGTCAACACCCTGATTTCAAAAGTCTAGACTCTAGAACTGCAAGACAATAAATTTCTACCATTGATGCTTTCTTACCAACCAGTTTTTGATGCTTTGTTTTAACCACTCTAAGGCAGACATGGGTCTGGGATTTAACTCAGTTGGCAGAGTGCTACTCTGAAGTCTCTGAGGTCCAGGGTTCGATTCTAGCACTGCAAAAATGGGAGGATATGGCAATCCATTCCCACAGCAATCCCAAAACAATCAGCCATGGAAATCCCTATGAGGGTTGCTATGAGTTGGACACAACTCGAGGGCACCTAATAAGAAAGGTACAGGCACTACTACTTACACATTTAATAACATGAATGAATTTTATTATGTTAAGTAAAAAAGCCTTACATGAAAGAATACATACTGTATGATTTACTTTATATGACATCTAGAACAGGTCATATACCATATAATCTGTGGTAGAAAATAAAATTTAAAAATTGTTTATCAGTGTGAAGTTGGGAGTTGTCTGGGAAGGAACCTGAGTAAACTTTCTGTTTAATGATAATGTTCTATATCTAAAGGATTCTATGTCTTATAGGTCCAAATACATCCCTCAAAAGATATGTTTACACAAGTGTTTGCATTAAGCAAAATAAATAAATGAACATTTATGATTTGTACACTTCAATGTACATAAATTCTACCTTAAAAGAAATAAAATCTGTAAAATAAATACTGAACTCCAGTTAATAATATTTAGAGGAATATGATTAATGTCCACACATCTGTCCTAGAAGAAGTACAACCAGAGTGCTCCTTGGAGGCAAGATGGCCAAACTGCGTCTTACATATTTCGGACATGTAGTCAGGAGAGAACAATTCCTGGAGAAGGACATCATGTTTGGAAGAGTGGCAGGTCAATGCAAAAGAGGAAAACCCTCCACCAGATAGATTGACACAGTGTCTGCAACAATGGGCTTAAACATAAATAAGATTGTTTGCCTGGCACAGAATCGGCAAATGTTTTGATCTGCTGTACATAGGGTCGCTATGAGTCGGACTCGACTCGATGGCACCTAACAACAACAACAACATTATTGATGTCAGCAATTTAATTTGAAAAGATGGAATAATGAATAAACAGATAGATGGAGAAATAGATATGTGATAACATAAGTATAATATAATATTAATTCCAGGATCTAATTGGTGGATATATAGGCATTTAATGTAAAATTCTTTTAACTTGTCTGTGTTTAATATTTTCATAATAAATGTTAGAGCAAAAAAAATGTAATATAGGAGCTTACCAGAAAAAATAGATACAGGTGAAGTAAGGTTAATCAGGCTGAAGCAGAGAATAGGAAAGAGTTTTAAAAATTTTAAAAGGAAGGAAAAAATTTTAAAAGCTGTGCTAGTTGCCTGTCATCCTGTCAGCTACTAAGAAGGCTGAGACAGGTGGATTTCTAGTTTGAGGCCAGAGGCAACCAGCACAATTTAGCAAGATGCCATCTCAAAATGAAAATAAATAAATGAAAAGGGTGTTAGAGGGTGCAGCTCAGTGTAGAGTATTTGCCTGAGTTCAACCCCAAGTACTACAAAAAAAGTGTGAGGAGGAACATAAGTGATAATAGACCTAGTGATAAAGTATAATGTAGATATAACTGAATTTATAGAATAAGAGGAGGAAAAGAATGGGCTAGATGCAATTTTTGAACAGATAGTAGCTGAGGATTTTTCAACACAGATGGAACACTTTAAGCAATTAATGCAATGAATTCCTAATAGCATAAATATATCTAAGACTAGGTACAAACAACTGTTGAAAAACAAAGGCAAAACTTCTTGAAGCATTTAAGGAAATAATAAGATGAAGAGCTGACTTCTCCATGGGAATGATGGAAGCCAGAGGCCAATGGAATAACATCTCTAAAGTGAGACAGGTAGAGTTAATATTTATTAGGCTGCGATTACTTGCCAGCCTCTGGGCTAAGTCCTTTACAAATATTACCTCATTTAATACTCTTGCCCTCCTGAGGTAAAATTCAATCCCTATTTTAATGAAAGGAAATTAAATCAGACAAAGACTTAACCTTCATGTGACAGACTCCAAACATGTTCATCCTATATATTTCATTGCTTCTTGTCTGCTTTTCTTCTCCATTCCTGTGGGCTTGGCAAGGCTCTGGGTCCCAGCATCCCCTGGTTAGGCAATCCCACTGCTACTTCTGGTAATAATGATAATACACTTAGGTTAATATTGAGAAAGAAGAGAAAGAAAAGTGAAGGTGAAACCCCAGTATCTAACATTGGATAACAAGGAAACAGATCATGTTATTGTACATACTGGAGCACAGACTCTGGAGAGAATTCATTTAATTGACATCTTTTCTTTGAATTAAGTACTGTATGTCTACTCTGCATTTCAACACTACAGTAGGTGATTGAAATGCTTCCTTCTGTCTTGTTAGTACTGTATTGTAAAGTGTGTATATTATTATAGAAAATTGACAAGGTGATGAGCCATCACTTTAGCTAAGAGAATATTCTATTTTTAATGAATATTATTTTATAAGGATATGTGCTGATGACAGCTTATTTCAGCAGAAACTGTTGATGCATAATCTTTTTTTGCTAGACAATATAATAGTAGTGATGATACCTAAAAAAAAAAAAAAACACAGTAGTTGCTAGGAATGTATTCTCAAGAAAAGTATTTAAGAAATCTGTACATAAAGGTAAGCAAAATATTTTAATATATTGTATTAACATATGCATTACAAGAGATTGTATGGGAGGTAAGCATTTTTAATAAGGTAGTCATTTATATCCCAATACTACTTTCTTTTTATAATTTTTTCTTTAAGCCTTTGCTAAAATGTCATGTTACATCTTCAGAATGAATTTATATGTGTAGGTGAATTCACAAGTGTGTGTGTGTGTGTGTGTGTGTGTGTGCACAGATGCTCCCCAACTTACAATCATTCAACTTACAAATTTTTGACTTCATGTTGGTGCAAAGCGACACACATGTAGACACTATACTTTTGAGTTTTCATCTTTTCCCTGACTATCTATATGCTATATGAAACTCTTTCATGATGCTGGGCATAAACAGTGAGCTATAACTCCAATCAGCCACCCGTCGCCAGTGTATGCAAAGGATAGTATAGACTCTACTGTGCGACTGAGCTATGATATTTTAAAATGGCTGTCTGTCAGGTATACTTCATCAGTTTTCCTAACTTCCCTAGAAATGTCAGAAATCCAGTTGGGACTTAGACTTTGTATCTCAGTTACTCATATAGTGAGAAACGATTCAAAAATTTAGTGAAACAATAATGTTTTATTTTTGACATCCGGATGACTCTTTGGCTGGTCTTTCTGAGCTTACTCATGTAGCTGAATTCAACCGTTAAGTTGACTGGGGCCTGGGCTCAGGACACTGAGGCTGACTCTCTTCATGTTGTGTCTCATTTAGTAGTCTAGGCCAAAACTGCTTTAATAACAACAAGAGTTTACCAAATGAACAAAGACAGAAGTCACCAGGCCTCCTAAAGCTCAGGCCCTCAAATGGCACATTACCATTTCTACAGGATTCTGTTGCTCAAAGTAAGTCACAAGATCAGCCCAGGTTCAAAGAAAAATAGTTGTACTTCTTGACGGAAGAGTCATACAAATAGAGGAATGATAGGCTCTCTTGGGGTTATCTTGGAAGATGATCAGCTGCAGTTTATATTCTGGCCTCAGTAATGGAATATTTTTTCTCCATGCAAAGTATACTATCTCCTTCCCAAGACTCTAAAAGTCTCATTCAATTACAATATTATCTCAAAGCCTAGAATTTCCCCATTAAATTTGGTCCAGATGCAGACAAGCCTCCATAAATTCAACTACTCAGGTGCAGCTGCTCAGTTGCAACTCTTCTTAGTTTGTGAAATAAAAGAAAGTTATCTGCCCTCCACACCCCAGCCACTCACTCACACATCAAAAATGAGACTGGGAAAGGATAACTATAACAGACATGTGTGTAAAAGAAAAGGGGAAATGGAAGGTGCACAGAGCCATTGATCCACAACAATTCTGAAATCTGGTCAAACATACTTTCAGGGTCCCCTACTTGGGAACAAGGAATGTTCTTTGAGTACGATCCAGCACTACCTTCTGGAAACAATTTCATGATTCATTGTTCTTTTAGCACTCAGCTTATGCACTGAGTCTGAGCTTTTGGCTCAACCCTCTGAATTGTTACTTACTCTCAATAAAAGTGAAGAAATCGCCACTTTTCACAACTATTGTACCATTTTTTGGTCATTTTCTATCAATGCACTCTGCATCCTGACAGCTGATCAGGACTTATTAAAAAGTTCAAATGATGTAAGTAAGCTTTAAATTTATGTAAATATATTTAACTGTGTATGTGGAAATGTTTAAGTCATTTGTATAAATTAATCAGTATAATTATATAAATTCTATAACTCTATGAATAACTATATAATTAATTTGCTAAAGGAAACTGGCTTATAATGCAAAGAAACCAAAGAAACATTTCTTGTGACTTGAGAAATGCCATGTTATTTTAATATCTCTAAAATCTACTCTTTTACTGTTAAAATCTGGCTTTTACAGTCATCTATAAAATAATGATGATGTTATAGTCAATGATGGACTCTATTACTACTCTTTACATTACAATTATATCACTTAGTGATATCCTAGTCCCCTTAGTTTGTAGAAGTAGACTGTGCTGTTTGCACAATGACAAAATTACCTAAAGATGAGTTCCTCAAAACCAACCCATGACCATATATTCCTTGAATAGTACATAAATACATTGTAAAGTTTCAAAATACCAAGATTTCCAAATTGTGTTTTATAGGTCTTGTTTGGTAGAATCTAGTAGTTAAATTTAAAAATACAGAAAAGGAAAGGATAGAGGAAACATTGAATATGTTTTGTTTTAATAAAATAAACACTGTGTATCTATTTAAATAAGAGTAAATTTTCTTTGATATTCTTCAGGAAAAAAATTGAATATAGCTTTTTTGGAAATTCTAAATTATTAATAATAAATTATTTCCTAACATGAGTTTGTGGGCAGCTGTACCACTATGGCATCCCATCATGTCAGATCTTGGAAGCTAAGCAGGGTTAGGTCTGATTAGTACTTAGATGGGAGACCACCTGGGAACACCAGATACTGTAAGCTTGGGAGAAGGACAGGGCAGCCAATTCCCAAAAAACAACCTGCCATTGAAAACTCTATGAATAGCAGAGATGCACTGACAATGGGGTTTCGCCTATTGTACATAGGATTGTTATGAGTTGGACACCGATTCAATGGCACCTAACAACAACACTAGTTTAAGGCTTTTATGTTCTAGGATTTTATATTAGATTGAAAATAAATATTAATTAGAATATTGTTGATATTTTCCAACATCTTCCTTATGGTTACTTAAATAAGCATATATTTACTTCTCGATAGACTTGAAAGGGTATCTTATAATAAAAAGCCAGAGATTGCATTTTCTTTGGCATTTCTTTCTGTTTGATCATATCCAAATCACATAAGTCTTGGCAAAGAAAGATTAGAAAGAATATATATATATATATATATATACATATATATATGTATATATATATATATATACACACACATATATATATTATACACATACACATATACACACAGAGGGTGATACACTTCTTGGGACAAAAACTTTCCATTTGGCTTTTTAAAGAATGTTATATATGCTTGGTGGCACTAGCATTCATTTGATTAACACTGTCTTTTGAGCCAATATCATGCTACACATTGCTATCATAATTCAACTTCAAAAAGTATTGCGTAGATAATATCTTTCAAAATGTGTATACATTTTTGGAACCCCCAGTGTATGTAGGTATATACACATACCCATGTATGTACATATGTGTGTATATACATATGTATATGTGTGTGTATTTTTTTTTTTTTTACTTTTTTTGACCAGTACTGGGGGTTGAATGCAGAGCATAGTGCATGCTAGGCAAGTATTCTACCACTGAGCCACACCCTCAGCCCCCTTTTATTTATTTATTTATTCATTCATTTACTTTATTATGAGACAGGGTCTTGCTAAGTTGTACAAGCTGCCTCTGGCCTCAAACTTGCTATCCTCCTCCCTCAGCCTCCCAATTCACTGGGATTACAGGCATACACCATAGCACCCAGCCTCCTGTAGTATATTTACATCTTTCTCTACTATGTCCAATAAGCAAAACTGCAAAGTTTTCATTAAATAAAATAGCAAGTCATCTAAAGCAACCAAAATTCAAATAACTTGTAGGAGAAACCTTAATAAAGGATAACTTATTATTTTACGGGCATCTCTCAGAGCTATAGTGATAAATTAAATTATATTACATTTCTCAATAAAGACAAAAGTATGTTCCCTAAAGCACATAAAATTAGTTCCAAAATTAAAAATTCAGAAGTTAGACTTAAATGAATGCCATCAATTAATTTTTATAAAAGAAATAGAACCATTTTTCATCTTCTAAATGAAAATTAGATAAATAACTTTATATTATTGAGAAAAATTATCATGATTTGAGAGTTAGACCTAGCAGGCGTTTTAGCCTTCAATTAAAAATATCAATCCTCCAGTGTAGTCCCCAAATCTTTCACCCACAGACACGCAGAACTCAGGGAAGATTTCACCTCTACAATGAAAGAATAGAAATTGATGATGATGCCTCTTTTTATTTTAGAATCAACTGTCTTCAGCAATAATGACATTTGGAAAAAAAAATACCCTGACATTGATCAAATAAATATTTAAGTCCTTAAAAGCTCAAGGTATCATCATGTATGTACTCTGCAATTAAGAACCTATTGGAACTTCAAAACAACGTATTTCCCATGTCTTTCAAACTTCCTAGATTTCAGTTGCGATCTCACAGCTGCTTGCAAATATCCTGCCTGCTCAATTCTTCATAGTGAATGGAGAATAAAAAGAACTGTTCTCTTTATTACTATATTGTTGGCACAGGAATGTTTAAAGACTCTTGACTGGATCTTGACTGCTCTATATATGTGAGAATCTGACTAGTAATACCAAAAGACATGGAATATCAGGCTTTTTATTTATAGGTTTGTTTTTTTTTTTTTTAATTTTCATTTTTACTATTTTTCTTTGTAGTATCTGTAAGGATGAAAACAAGAAGGCATGTCTGTGTCCCTGAACATCTTCTTCACTGACCCTGCTTTTTCACTATCAAGAAAGCACTTGTCAATATGTGTTGAACTAATTTAAGACATTAGAAACATGTATGAGCTCTGTAGAAAATTTTAGATAGAGCTAAAAGTGACCAACTCATTTGTTTCCATCTTCTCAATGGTGCAAATGGCCTAAATCCAAAATATCATATAACTGGAACAAGACGAAATGGACCATTTTCTGTGTGGTGTCACTTAAAAAAGAAAGAAGAAAGAGGGAGGGGGTAGAAAGAGAGAGAGAGGAGGGAAAGAAAGGAAGGAAGGAAGGAAGGAAGGAAGGAAGGAAGAAAGAAAGAAAGAAAGAGGAAAGAAAGAAGAAAGGAGAAAGAAGGAGAGAGAGAGAGAGAGAGAGAGAGAGAGAGAGAAATGGAAGTGTTTGCCGAAATATGATATCTGTAATAACCACCCAAGGGGGGGAGGGGAAAGAAGCAAAACATCCTTGCACAGGGCTGGTGTACTATTACACTTAGTCTACCCACACAAATTGGTCCCAGCAGTTTTCTCTTTAATTCAGGATTTATGGAAACATCTGAGATTATAAAATTAACTGAACAAAAACAGATGCTATAATTGTAAGGGGCCCAATTCTTGGATGAATACCAGAGCTAAACATTAGTAAATGGGGTGGAAACATTTTAAGTTAAGTTCTTATATATCAGTTTACAAGCTGATGTAAATATTCCACATGAAAATAACTATCTAAACAGCTTGGAGAAATGAAATTATGTTCACGTAAGTGGCTCATTTCTCTCCCTTTCAAAAGGAAGACAAGGGCTATTAAAATGATAATGTCCTCAAGTTTCTTAATTAATAATATAAAATCTTCCACCTATAATTGCAAGTCCTAGGAAAGAAGGGGAAGAAGCATGTCTTAAATATAGCTCCCAAACTTTTATATTTTTTATATACTCTAGGTTTTATATTTTATTATATTTTATATTTTATATTTTATTATAAACTTTTATATTACTCTAGGTTGATACATAGTAACTCCATTGTCATCTAGTTTGCATATTCATTGTGGAAGATCAATTTTGAGCAGTACACTATTTGGTTGAAGGAAATTCCAGCTGCAAAGAAAACAGGCATCTTGACCTTTGAAGGAAGAGTAACTATTCAAAAGTAGAAGAAAATATGCTTCTAGCTGAACCCAGACTTTATAAAAGCCCTGGAAATTATTCCTAGGGAAAAGAACCATAAAAAGCATGCAGTTTGGTAGTTGTATTTCCATTTACAGCCTGGGTGTGGTTGTAGCAAGTTAGTCCTTGTGGCTGTGCCTTTGCAGAGACTGTTTATAAGGTATAAATACTAAGGAAATAAGAGACTTAACATCCGTCAAATAATGTGTTCTTTTTAGGAATGAAGGGCCTTTAAGTGATCTGAGATGCTTTTTTTCTGTAAAGGAGTAGGTTTCTCTGAACAGAAGAACACATGGCAAAGGCTATGATTCTAAGACTGGGTACAAGGACTTTGTAAACACACCCAGAGAAATGTCAGGATAATACCTCCAGGGGACCTTGGCCAAGATTTGTTTATTGGATTTACACAATTGAACCAATCATGATTAAATTGCTTCAGGGCAAAAGTTCAAAGGGATAACAATCAGAATGCATAAAAAGTGGAGCAACAACTGGCATGTATTAAAATAAATAAGATGTCAATGTAAAGAGATGTGTCTTTGAGTTCTTTACAGTTCTGCTTTAGAAGGTCATTAGACAAGAATTGGGCCAAATTACGGTGAATAAAGAATCCCACAAACAAGGGCCTTCCACAGAAATCTAATTTCTTCTTGCCTTCTTTACAGATGCAATGTGGTAACTGTTAACTGAAGCCCTCCAGCTGATTTATATTTCTATGAAGCTGAATAAGCAATGTTTCCCACGGTGTGTTCCAGCGGATATGAAATCCACAAAATGTTAGTAAGTGTTAGCCAACCACTCACTTTTCCTACCATGGTGATTCATGCAGGAAATATGAACTTGAATCTGTTTACCAAGTTGTCCATATTCCTGCAATCCAGATTCCCTAAACTTATTTGACCTCCGAAACCCCTTTTCCAAGTATAATCTTACAGGAATAGTGTTCCTTTGGATGATACTTCGGAAAACACAAATCTAAGTAAAATAATGTAAAAGCTCTACATAGTTTTAAGCCCAAAAGTGAAGAAAGTTGGTTGGTCCATATTGGTCCCCAAATCCCAGTCGGCCTTTTTTTCTCCAAAATAGGCAATCTTCCACCTGAAGAGCCCAGCTCCTGAAACCTTAATCTGACTCACCTTACAATAGATAAAAATGCTTGGTTAATAGCCTGATGGTTTTCTTTGGCAATTATATTTGTATTGTGACAGGACAGAAATTTGATGTGAAAGAATGAAATTCTTACTGAGATATTTTGGATCAGCAAAGTTTGAGAGACCAACGAAGATATTTTCAGGATCCTGGGTCTCATGCTCCAGAAATAATTGTACCTGACCATGACCTAATTCAAGCTATTGAGAGCTTGGGAATCCACTTAGCATTTTGAACTAGAAAAAAAAAAAAGAAGTCTATAAAGCACTTTCTTTCTCAAGTTCATTATATAAGCAATTTCATGAGTCATCTTGATAACACAGCCACCATGACCTCCATGTTCAATAATCAGTGCTCTTTAGTATAATTGTGAAGTAGAAACCTATTAGAAAGTACTATAATCTAGCAAACAATTTTATGTAAAAAATATTACGGGAAACAATAAAGTACATGGCTAAGTAAAGATAGAACACTTGAATATAGAAAATCCTAATTTAGTATTCTGTCAACCCTTTTCATCATCACTCTCAAAATAGGATGTAAGCTTAATTTGTCATTAGTTGATTTGGGTTAACTGGCATTGGCTTCTAGAGATGGCCACAACCTTTGTTGACAATTCGTAAACTATCTGTTAAATGAAAATGTTCTAAAATATTTCTGGGGGCTCTATATCAAGTTCATTGGTCCAAAAAGTCTTTCTTTTTTATTTTCTTTTTAAGTTTTACTTGGGACTTGATAAGTCTCTTTTTATTTCCTGAAATATTTCCATTTATGTATGACTTTTCAAATATTGCCTGGCTCTGTCATCATATCTACATGATTGTTTTCACACCCTGGACTCATATTCATCTGATCCAGAATACTGTAATTCAGTTAGTAAGCATTTCCTCAACTAAACTGAGCTGAATTCTTGTATTAAATTGTTCTTATATCTTTTCACTAAATAACAAACCTTTAGAAAGCCCTGTATGTGCCCTAGATATTGTGCTAAGCATTGAGATAAGGATGTCATAATAACCATGAAGAGTTACAGTTTAACATGGGAGACAAGTATGTATACAAGTGATCATAATGCAATGAGATAAAGCTCATAATAGAGATAGGACAATTGATCAAGGGTCTAGAAATGAGTAATGAGTAAGAAGACTACTTTGTATCTCAGTTTTTATAGCATAATAATAATAATGGTACCTATTGTGAGAATTGAATGAGATATTTTCAAGTACTTATGACAATGTCTGTCATGTTAAAAGGGGTTAGTAGAGTCAGTTATTACTATTAGGGCTGTTGATGTTAAAAATATCAAAAGAATTTTGATAAATTAAGAATTCTTTCTATTTTTTGCCCATCCAGAGGGCAAAATTAGAAGGCATGCAAAGATGGACAGATTTGGGGAGAGTGTCCTAAATTTGGATTTATTCAATCTTCCAAAAGTAAAGTGAGACACTCCTTTTAGTGAATATTTCTCAGATAGGTGCTGAAAGATCTGCTGTTATGGCTTTATACATTGAGTTAGAAGTTCGATTAGCTCTGGAATAATGAAGATGTCAGTTGAGATCAGTTGGTACTGACTAACTGAAATACTATGAATGTGAAACTGTACTTGGCTTGCTCAGAAAGAGTACTGAATAATTAGCTATGCCATTCTTGGGAACAGGAGGGAAGGTGATGACATCAAAGTCATTTAATTGCTAACCCTGGACTAGATGTTTCCTACTAGAAAGGAACCTGGCACAAGATGCTCCCAGTTGCAGAGGCTCAAGTGACAGTGGATACTCCAAGGTTTGTCTGGGCATCCCAGGACACTCCACTCAACATGCAGTTTTCACAGCTGTTAGCACCATAAGTCTATGAAGGAACAAGTTCCCTAAGGTATCCAGAAAGTCAGTGCTCAACTACTAGGTAGAAAGTGAGAATCATGGCTATTCCCCTATTGTAGGACTTATACTTTCACTAAGCAATTACTCTATATTATTCTGCTATTGTTAGGTGCCATCAAGTTGGTGTCTGACTCATAATAACCCTATGTACAATAGGTGAAACACTATTGTTAGTGCTTCTCTGTTGTTCATAGGGTTTTCAATGGCTGATTGTTTTGGGGATGTGGATTTCTGGGTCCTTCTCCCAACCCTATGGCACCTGGTATTCCCAGGTCATCTCCCATCCAAGTACTAACCAGGCCTGACCCTACTTAGCTTCCAAGATCTGATGGGATTGAATGCTACAGTGGTACAGCTGCAGGCATATTGTTCTAGGAAATAAGAAACAAACAAAGCCATGCATTCATAGTGCTTACATTTTAGGTGGAGTAAGATAGTGACAAGCCTGCAGCTGTAGCCCTGTGGCATCCGATCCCGTCAGATCTCGGAAGCTAAGCAGGGTCGGGCCTGGTTAGTACCTGGATGGGAGACCGCCTGGGAACACCAGAAGCTGTAGGCTTGGGAGAAGGACCTGGCAACCCCCTCCC
>VMDO01031892.1:0-19579 GCA_007922755.1 Pedetes capensis
ATAGTATACTATATATAGTATACTATAGTATACTATAGTATAGTATACTATAGTATATAGTATATATATACTATATACTATATACACTATATATATATATAGTATATCTATATATATACACACATATATATATATATATACTTTCACTTGACTTTTAAAATAATCTTTAGAGGTAAGCAGAGAAGAGATTATTATTTTGATTTGCAGGTGAGGAAACTGATTTGTAAAGTAGTCGTTGGGTTCAAGTTGAGTCAGCGTCCAAGAGAGAACTAGAACCCAGGTGTACTTGTCCTTTGCCCTGGGTTTTACTCTCAGTCCACGTCAGTATTGATTTTGATTTCCTCCCATGGTTCCCTTTGAGGGAACTTGCCATTTCTTGCTGGCTTTAAGGTCTAGGTCCTTTTGTCTGTTCATTGCGCCTATGTACAGTGTTGTCCTCCACAGGCTGTTGAAGCCGCATGTTGCTCACTCTGCATTGTGTGATTCAGTGGAAGGAACAAAGGATTTGGTATTGGACAACCTGGGTTTGACTTTTGACCCCATTTTCTTTTCTGCAAAATGAATAGAAGCATGACTTCAAAATATTGTAATGTTCAAATGAGATGAAGATATATAAAGGTGCTTTGTAAACTGGAAAGTGCTCTATAAACATTAGTGACCAATTAACTGTCATTGATCTTAAAGAAGGGAAAACAGAGATTAAATGCCATTTGAGGAGTTCTTTGTGGCACAAAACAAGAGGAAAATACATCATAGTGAATAATGAAATGCAAAGTTGTGTGAAATGGGCCATAAATGGTCTGTTGTTGTTGTTAGGTGCTATCAAGTTGGTTTCTGACTCATAGCGACCCTATGTACAACAGGCAAAATAGTATTGTTACTGCTTCTCTGCTATTCATACGGTTTTCAATGGCAGAGTTTTTATTAGGAGTGGGTTGCCGGGTCCTTCTCCTAAGCCTACAGCACCTGGTGTTCCCAGGAGGTCTCCCATCCAAGTACTAACCAGGCCCAACCCTGCTTAGCTTCTGAGATCTGATGGGATCAGACCTCACAGTGGTATGGCTGCAGACATAAATGGTCTAGCAAATTAGAAAAAGGAGAAATCAGTGTTGGGGGAGGAGTTGAGGAGACCATGGAAAGAACAAGATTTGTGTAGTCCTGGAAGAGGAGTGGACTTTGTACACCATTGATCTCTTCCCCTGATTGTGTTTTTTCTTGAATCCCCTTTTCTAGTTTAGTAGCTTCCATACCAGTCTGCAGGTTTGTGTGCCCAGCTTATTGCATGAAAGTCTCCTGAGGGAACTCACAGATTCCTATGCTCTGTCACCAGACAGAATGGGAGCCATGATTAAAAGTGTGGGCATCCCACTCTCACCACTTTTAGTTACTGTAGTGATTGAAATCCTATCCAGAGCAATAAGGCATGAGAAAGAAATAAGAGGGATACAATACAGGAACAGGAAAGTCAAACTGACCTTATTTGCAGATGATATGATATTATATTTAAAAGAACCTAAAGTCTCTGCTAGAAAACTCTTAGACCTAATAATTTCCTTAAGTAAAGTGTTTGTTATTGTTAGGTGCTGTTGAGTTGGGTCCAACTCATAGTGACCCTATGTACAGCAGAAGAAAACACTCCCTGATTTTGTGCCAGGCACATGATCTTATTTATGTTTAAGCCCATTGTTGCAGACACTGTGTCAATCCATCTATTTGAGGGTTTTCCCTTTTTTCATTGATCTGCCACTCTCCCAAACATGATGTCTTTCTCCAGGGATTGGTCCATCCTAACTACATGTCCAAAATATGTAAGATGCAGTCTAGCCATCCTTGCTTCTAAGGAGCACTCTGTTTGTACTTCTTCTAGGAGAGATCTGTTGGTTCTTTTGGCAGTCTATGGTATATTCAATATTCATCTCCAGCACCATAATTCAAAAGCATCAATTCTACACCTTGTTCAATGTCCACCTTTCACAACCGTATTATGTGACTGAAAATACCATGGCATGAGTCAGGTGCACCTTCATCTTCAGTGTGATATCTTTACTTTTCAATACTTCAAAGAGATCTTTTGCCACAGCTTTTCCCAAAGCAGTTCATCTTTTGATTTCGTGACTGCTGCTTCCATGGGTGTTGATTGTAGCATTCCTGTATACCAATAATGTACAGGAGGAGATAGAAATCAAAACCACAATCCCATTTACAGTTGCTCCTCAAAAAATAAAATATCTAGGAATTAATCTAACCAAGGATCCTAAAGACTTCTTTAATGAAAACTTCAAAACATTGAAGAAAGAAGTTGAAGGGGACACTAGAAGATGGAGTGACCTTCCTTGCTCATGGATCAGAAGAATTAATATTGTGAAATGGGTATACTACCACAAGCACGTGACTGACTCGATGCAATCCTCATCAGAATTCCAGTGAAACACTTCACAGAAATAGGAAAAAAATCCAGAAATTTATTTGGAAACAGAAAAGACCCGAAATAGCCAAAACAATCCTACCCAGTAAAAGCAGTGCAGGAGGCATCACTGTAGCCGACTTTAAGCTATACTACAGGGCCATAGTTAATGACAACAGCTTGGTATAGGCACAGAATCCAGTACGAAGCCCAGTGGAACAGAAGACCCAGATAGAGGTCCATGCACTTACAGCCACTTGATCCTTGACCACCGTGTCAAAAACACACAATGGAAAAAATAGTCTCTTTAACAACTGGTGCTGGCACAACTGGATGTCCACATGTAGGAGAATGAAAATAGATCCATATCTTTCACCCTGTACAAAAGTCAAATCAGAATGGATCAAAGATCTCAACCTAAAACCAGAAACTGAAGTTGTTAGCAAAGTCGGGTAGCACACTTCAGCAAAGCAGCATGGGCAAAGTTTTTCTTAATAAAACTCCAATGGCCCAAGGATAGATAAATGACATTACATGAAATTAAAAAGCTTTTGTGCCACAAAGGAAACAATCAAAAGAATAAATGCAGAACCTATGGGATGGGAGAAAATCTTGCTGTCTGTACGTCTGATAGAGGATTAATATCTAGAAGATAGTAGTAATTCAAAAAATTAAACACCAAAACACCAAATAATCCAACTAGTAAATGAGCAACAGAACTGAAAAGTTTTCAAAAGAAGAAATGCAAATTGGCCAATAAACATACAAAAAAATCTGCACTATCCCTAGCTATCAGGGAAATGCAAATTAAAACTACACTGAGATTCCATCTCACCCCTGTCAGAGTGGCCAGCAATGTGGCGAGGATGCAGGGAAATAGAAACCCTTTTACATTGCTGGTGGGACTGTAAACTAGTACAACCACTATGGAAGTCAGTATGGCAGTTCCTCGGATCACTAAAAATCAAACTACTATTCGGTCCAACAATCCCACTCTTAGGTATATACCCAAAAGAAGCTAAATCATGCCACAGAGACACCTACACTTCCATGATTATTGCAGCATTGTTCACAATTTGTAAGGATAGGAATTAGCCTAGATGTCCTTCATCAGAAGAACAGATTGAAAATGAATACTAATCAATTGTAAAGAAAAATGAGATTATAGTATTTGCAGCAAAATGAATGGATTTGGAGGTCATAATCTCAAGTGAAATAACCCAGTCCCCCCGAAACGAAATAGTGCATGTTTTCACTTACACGTGGAAGTTAGACATGGAAGATTAATTCTTCTCTAGTTGTTTGGTTTAGACATTGTAAATCCTTACTGATTATTATTAGTAGTAGTATTTTTAAAGTGTGGATGTCCCTCTCAACAGTTTGCATTTTTACAAATAAATTTTTACATATAACGAAAAGCAAGGGTGTTGAGGTAGAAATCATGGCTCTCTAGGCAGTCCTTGGCTCTGTGCACTTTGAATGTGTGTGTTATTCATCCATACCCTTAAACAGTGTCTATTCTTCATCAGCACCCTTAAATAGTTATTTAATGCCAAGTTTGGATTTTTATACTTTATATACCAAACGTAACTTTCTACCACTGTTGGTGGCACTGCCTGCCAGCCCGGATCGTGTTTTCACTATGCTTGCGTCTTTGTCCACAGAACAGTGCTTATGCAATTAAATGAACATTTTATTGCATTTTATCTTTACTTTATAAAATGAGTTACAATAGGAACGAGCTAAACAAGGGAAAAATGGTAGCGTTGTTGACATAAAGTTGGAAATTGTTGTTGTTGTTGTTAGGTGCCATCGAGTTGGTATCCGACTCATAGCGACCCTCTGTACAACAGGGGAAACACTATTGTCAGTGCTTCTCTGCTGTTCATAGGGTTTTCAATGGCAGATTGATTTTTGGGAGGGGTTGCCAGGTCCTTCTCCCAGCCTACAGCTTCCGGTGTTCCCAGGCGGTCTCCCATCCAGGTACTAACCAGGCCCGACCCTGCTTAGCTTCCGAGATCTGACGGGATCGGATACCACAGGGCTACAGCTGCAGGCAAAGTTGGAAGTAGACATACAAAATGCTTAAATGCAAAATAGGAATCGTTCAGCTTGTTTAGACACAGATTGAATTTGTCATTTAACTTTGTGTGGTTGTGAAGAACCCAGTGAAAGGAGAGAGTTGTTGTTATTGAGGATGGCGTTTGGAGTCCTAGCTCCAGGAACAGGAGCTCCCTCATACTGTGTGAGCATTGACTTTTGTGCACCCCGTTTATGAGTATGTTTTCAAGCATGCCTTGGGTAATAATAAAGTACAGAGCTGCGTACAATAAACGCTGACCACTGGATTGCTGTGGTTGAACTTAAACTACTGACCAGCAGGTGGCTGTCAGTCACCATGAAGTAGACAAAGCAGTCAATTCTACTCACATTTGGAATTCTTAAGTTTTTTTTATGTCACGCCTTCTTACTGTTCTTCCTATTTTAAGATATCCATGACGACCAAATACTTCAGGTAAAGAACTTTTTTTTAAAATTTTTGTTTTACTAAACTTTAGATCGCCTAGACAACTCTCTCAGTAATAGTGCTCAGGGATTTCTGAAATTTGAGTTGGAGGCCAAAATAATGACTTCTGATAGCCTTTTCTAGCCTGCATATCTATTTTGCTGTGAGCTATTTTGTTAAAGTTTTTTTTATTAATATTAAAAAGACAAATGGAGGCCGGAACAGTGGCGCACACCTGTAATCCCAGTGACTTGGGAGGCAGAGGCAGAAGTGAGAGTTCAAGACCAAAAGCAGTCTGTATAACTTAATGAGACCCTGACTTAAAATAAAAAATTTTATTGTGCTGTAGCACTCTTCACAATTGCAAGGGTGTAGAATCAACCAAGATGTCCATCAACAGAGGAGTGGATTGAAAAATTGTGGTATATATACATAGTGGAATATTACTCAGTAATAAAGAATGAAATTATATCATTTGCAGCAAAATGGATGGAGCTGGAGCATATCATTTTAAGTGAATTAATTCAGACTCAAAAAGAGTAATACCATATGTTCCCATTCAGATAAGGGAGCAAAATCTAACTTGTTTGTTGTTAGGTGCCAACGAGTTGGGTCTGACTCATAGCAACCTTATATATAACAGAATGAAAGAATGTCCAACACTGTCCTATGCTTGACACTGTCATTAGTTCTTTTCTGCTATTCATAGGATTTTCAATGGCAGAGTGTTTTGGGAATGGATTGCCAGGTCCTTCTCCCTAACCTGCAGCACTTAGTATTCCCAGGTGGTCTCCCATTCAAGCCAGGCTGCCCCCCGTTTAGCTTCCAAGATCAGGTAGGATCGGATTTTCAATGGCTGATTGTTTTGGGATTGCTTCAGGGAGTGCATTGCCATGTCCCTCTCCTGCTTTTGTGGTGCTGGGGATGGAACCCAGGTCCTCAGATAGAATGGAGCAGTGCTCTACCAACTGAGCTAAACTCCAGCTTGTAAAATCTAACTTAAAGGAAGAAAAAGAGATACGGATATTTAGATATATAGAAGATGAACGGTCATACCTAAGAATGGAAAACACCAGCAGATCAGAAAGGAGGAGGGAGGGGATCAGTAGATGGGAGTGGAGGTTGGACAAGTGAGGAAGAAAAGCGGAAATAATGTAGAGGGGTAAAGAGGGAGAGGAAAATCTCAAAATACAGGATGTGACTGTATGAATACTTGAGAAAAAGGGAAGAAAAAAATCAGTCAGAATAACCCATGATTGCGTACGATTTTCATTACATATTAAAATTCCTACTTTTTTCTTCTTTAAACCGTTCTGTAAAATATGTAAAGTGATGAATATGTAAGCAAAATTAATAGTTGCATAACACATATAGCAAATGACTTATTACTCTGTACCCCTCTAACATTTATAAATTTTAAAAAATGGGCTGCAGGTGCAACCCAGTGGTAGAACACTTGCAAAGTATGTGCAAGGTGCTGGATTCAACCCCCAAGTACAAAAAAAAAAAAAAAAAAAAAAAAAAAAAAAAAAAAAAAAAAAAAAAAAAAAAAAAAAAAAAAAAAAAAAAAAAAAAAAAAAAAAAAAAAGTAGATGGAATAGAAGAAAAGAAAGTGGAGTGTTAGACTGGAAGAGGTTAACAGTATAGTAAATATAACTACAACTATCCACATAGCCATAGAGCATGATCTTAAAGGAGCAGTCTTACTTTGGAGTTACTAGCTACTATATTGAAGTTTGAAAGGTAAAAAAAAAAAAAATTCCCCTTTTCTAAATTGTGTCACTTCCTCCAAGTCACCTGGGTAAATTTACCTAGCAATGCATAGGGAAAAATGAGACTGGTTTAAAATTTTAAAAAGTATATGTGATTGCAGTAGGATTTAAAGGTCCTGTGGCAAAATTTCCTAGGATTGTAGGTAAGGAAGATATTTTCCCTGAGTTCTTATTTGTTCTGTACTAATACTCCATGGAGATTAATTATTGAAATTAAAACAAGACATTTTGAGAATTGACTTTGCAGTGGGCACAGTGTTGGGTGTTCTTTGTCCCTAGTGTATCAGCCTCGTGAGGCCAGGTGTTCTTGTCGCTCTTGTTCATTTCCCAGCCTCCAGAAAGGCAGTAGGGCTGGGATTTAGCTCAGTTGGTAGACCACTGCACTGCAGTCTCTGAGGTCCCAAGTTCAACTCCCAGTACCGCAAAAATGGGAGAAGGACCTGGCAATCCACTCCCAAGGCAATCCCGAAACAGTCAGCCATTGAAAACCCTATGAAGGTCGCTATGAGTCGGATATCAACTCAACAGCACCTAACAACAACAACAACAACAACAATAGATTAGCAGTGCCAGCTATACAGGAGGTGCTCAAGAAGTATTTGTTGGCTGGATGGAAGGGAAGATGGATGGATGGATGGGATACAAAAATAGGGCAAGATGGAGTATTGGACTAAAAGAAGTTGTTGTTGTTGTTGTTAGGTGCCATCGAGTTAGCAGTCTATAAATGCGGTCACAGGGATCCACACATGCCTAAGTCATGGTCTTGACGGAGCAGTGCTACTTTGAGGCTGTTATTAGAAATAGTGTTGAAGTTTGAAAGGTGAGGTAGAATCATTCTTTCGCTAAGGTCTATCTGTTCCCTCAACTCAACCAGGTATGGAAATCTTTATCCTCTACATTGAGTCTTCTCATCCGTGCTTACAGAATCTCACTTTCAGTCAGTGTGTTAATTGTCCCTTTCTCTCTGTTGCGCGTTGTCATTTTCCTTGTCTGGACCCCCCTGCCCCCCGCCCCCGTCCACGTAAATCACCCGCCAGCCCTTTGGCCTGGGCTGGAACTGGGCTACATATTGTTGCCAGACTTTGTCTCCGAAGAGTTTCTGTCGAAGAATCTATTTCCGATTGAAATTTGAGCCTCTATGCATCTTTATATTCACAGAATGGAACTACCCTGAAAGGTTGGAAGAAGGAATTGCCCTTTCCCACCATAGTAGCACTTTTACGTCTCTAGGCAAGTCCAGTTTTTAAAGCTTTGCAAATTCAACTCAGTTCTCTGACGACCTGGACATAGATTTGCTAGTCCTAACTGCAAACTGCCCCGTAGTCTGTGAATACTCAAACACTGATTTTTTTTCTAGACAAAACAAACATTTTATATAGTCACTTTGACATCTTTTTGAAATGCTAAGAAAAGCTACCACTTGGAATTCACTGGCTTTTCAGTGCTCTATTCAGTTGATAAGAACGCCCTTGCTATGAACTCTAACAAGCTCCAACTTCATTTGTCAGCAGAAAGATGGACTATCAGACCCCCCCATATTATAATTTAATAATGTACACTGTTTGAGCAATGAAAATGAAATCATTTTATGTCCTTAGAAGTGACCGTGAAAACTTTTGGTAAAATTTAAGACAAACCCTAACATATAAATACGGCATTTATTTGGGTAAGGTCCATTTATTAGGTAAATTCAGTCTTCAAAGACTATTGATAAAAATCATTGATTCATTTTAAAATACATATGCTAGCATAGCATTGGCAGCATATGGTCCCAGAACATGGGAGCCTGAAGCAGGAGAATTGTTTGAACCCCTGAGTTTAAAGCCAGCTTTGCAATGTGGGGAGGCTGTCTGTGGGGGAGGGGGCGGGAAGAGAGGTTAGACAAGTAGTTCAGTGGTGGGGTGCTTGCGTCGCATGTGTGAGGCCCTAGGTTCCATCAACAGCATGGCAAAAAATAAAATAAAATAAAATTGAAGTCTGCCCTAAACTCAGAACTACAGTAACTAGCATTTTCTTTCTTTACCTCACTTTGCAAAGGAGAAGTCCTCCTTTCTTGTCATTTCAAAAGTGAGGCTGAGCTGGAAGGTGTTTTCTCAACACAATTGCCTTTCAAGTAATTCTCCTCATCTGCTTGAACAATATCAATCTTTGCTGCTCAAATCTTGCAGGGAGGTAGCAGTTGAGTTTTGTTTTGTTTTTGAACCTTGCAAAATTAAAATGTTGAATGCCTCTGTCATTTTCTCTCTGCTTTAAAATCCACAGCGGTTTTCCCAGTTCTGTTTCGTAAACATTTACTGAATGCCGCTTCTCCACATATTCTGGGGCTCTGTTTTCTTGGTGCTGGTGATATAAACATGACTGTCATGTGGCCTCTTTCCTCATAGAGCTCATCATTTAGGAAGGGAGACAGATGAGTAAATAACTAACTGCAATCCCGCTTGATAAATGCCACGGTAGAGGTTGCGAGCAAAGCGCCATGGGAGCAGCAGCAAGTGATTGATTTGAGGGGAGGGGGACGGGGTGGGGATCAGGAAGGACTAAGCAGCAGAAGTGACATTTGAGTTGAGCCTTAGGGGATGAATAGAATTTTGACAGATGGACAAAGGGGTGGGGGCAGGGACACTCCAGACTCATACAGAAACACGAGAGTGTGAAAGTTGTGCCTGTGTCTGAGTGCTGGTGAGCAATGTGCAGGGCTGGAGGACAAGCAGGGGATGGGTGGAAGGGGCTGTCAGGAGATGGTGTTGCAGAGATCGCCAGCCATCTTGTCATGCATACACTAGACCTGTAGCTTCAAGGGCGTCACAGAAGTGTTAGAATAGGGAAGTGATAGGGTGAGATCTTTGTTTTAGGAAGATAATTCTGGCAGCAGAGTATGAAATGTTTTGGATAAGGGTGACTGGAAACAAGGAGGCCAGTCGGAAGGCCATGGCCGTGGTCCACACGAGATGGTGAAGGTCTGAACCAAGGCTATACTGACAGGGTTGGGAGTGAAGATGTGGACTCGGGCACCGTCTCTGAGAGGGCTGTGGTCATTGATGAGATGGGGTGAGAGGGACAGAAAAAATGGCGTAGGTGACTTGCTAACCAAGATAGCGAGCATAGGAGAAGAAAAGCTTATGAGGTGAAAGTAGTGAATATGACTTCAGATATGTTGAGTCTGGAAGAATTACCAGCTAGAGATTCCTGATGAGAAGGCACAAATGCAGGCAGAGGACATATAGAAAAATATCAGGGTAGAGATAAATTGGTAAGTCTTTACAAAGTGATTTCTAATCCGAATCAGAGAAGGGAAGACATGTTTGCCTAAATTTTGGCTCTGATACAGACCTGCTAGGGACTACTGTATGTAGAACAGCATGGAGCAATGTGGGGCGTTGCCCTGCTGCTGGTCTCGCTCTGCTCCGGCCCTGAGCAGGAACCAGCTGCCAGAGGCCTGCCTTCTGGTGAGGGGGAGCCGAGCACCCGAGAACCGTGTCACCCAGAGAGGAGGCTTATGCCCACAGTTACTCTGCCAGTCCCTGGGGACAGCTTGGAGGTTTATGCCCGAGCAAGGCAGCTCCTTGCTTCTTTCTTCCCAGTGAAGGCGCCGACTCCAAGTGCTCAGCTCTTTAGCTCTTTATTGCTTTGTCTGTCTCGGTCAGTGGAATGGACGCTGACCACTCCGTGTACCGCCCTTATATTCTCTTCAGGGGCTAGCCAGGGACCAATCAGAGGCCGTCACCCTATATGGGTCTTGGCCAATCAGGGGGGATATGCAAATTTGGGTTTGTAAAAGCGGCCAATTGGGGGTGGTTCCTGAACAGTCCAATCAGGAGCCATTCGGTGGTTTGGAAACAGCCAATCAGTGTCGAGGGGTCTGAGGAAAGGGATTGGATGCCAGTGCTATTGTGGAAGCTCACCGTCCAGGGGTTCCCAGATGTAGGGCAAATGTTACTGCCTGGGGAACAAGCCTCAGACCTCCAAGTGGGCCTAGATAGGCCCCAGGGCAATAGGCAGTGCCCTGCAGAGCAATAATAGGAATCACCTGAAATGTTGTATGAAAGAGCTCATGAAAAGAAAGGCAACTGGATTGCATACAGAAATACCTACGATCTCAATGGCTTATCCTGTTATTAGTAAACATGCGTCTGTTGCTGGATTTCCTGGTAGGTTTGGGACATCAGCAAAATAGAACTATCAAAACAGAGATAGGGGACGGGGAGAGGAGAGACTTCACCTCTGGGAATTAGATACTTGGAAGATCTTTCCTAGCTGTCTGGTGGTGTTGTGTTTAATATTAATATTAAATGGTGCCTAAGTTGTCACTTTTATTTTCTAGTAGGTGTTTAAATTATACAGACACACACGCATACACACACACACACACACACACACACAGAGAGAGAGAGAGAGAGAGAGCTGTAGTCCTAATTTATTTTTGAGATTGCTGAAAACATCTCACATTCCTTATTTTTCTCCTTTATTGAATATTAATTGTGTGTGTGTGTGTGTGTGTGTGTGTGTGTGTGTGTGTGTGGAATTGAACCCACAGCCTCACTCTTGCTAAGCATGCACTGTAGCATTGAGTTATACCTCTAGCCCTTTAATATTAACTTTCAAAAATAGCTCTAGGCATCACAAGAGCCAGTAGTGAGACATTCCAGCACAAACTTCAGGACAGCAATGTGACCCTGTTGTCGTATACTCATTTGGATGGGCGCTCAAAGTGGGTCACTGATGCACCTTTTTTTTTTTTTTTTCCGTCCTGGGGATTGAACCCAGGGCCTCACACTTGCATGCTTTGCAAGTGCTGGACCACTGAGCTGCACCCCCAGCCCTTTTTTTTTTTTTTTTTTTTTTAACTTTTTTTGAGACAGGGTCTCGCTAAGTTATGCAGACTGCCTCTGGTCTCGAACTTGTGATCCTCCTGCCTCTGCCTCTCGAGCTGCTGGGATTACAGGGGTGTGCCACCGCGCCCGGCTAAGGTGACTTTTCATACCTCTGACCCATGCTTTTGCAGAAAGCCATGTACAGAATCCCACATGATTTCTGCTTTACCAAGCCTGACACTTGCAAGATGGCTTAGGAGTTAGGGCGTATGCTTTGATTGCAGATTTCCTTCTTTCCCTCCTTTTTCATTGCTTTCTTCCCCATCTAAAAGCTAGGTGAAGTCGAATAATTATTATATGGAATAAATCTGAAGTCTTGACATCTTGGATTCTTGGGGCCAATCATGTAAAGTAAGGTTTAAAGGAACACATCTGTCTTTTTGATAGAGTGGAAGAAAGTCATACTTCTGTTTGACATGTTAATTGGTATATTTGAATAAGAGAGACCATCTCTGTGCTTAAAATCTTAGTCCAAGGATTCAAAAATTTTCATCTAGTTTGACATGGGTTCGTTTCTTGATATATGTCATATTCTTCTATCAGTTTTATAGTGCTGAACCAAAAGTGAAATGAATATAACCTTTGGAATATACTTATTTATTAAAAATAATTGATTGCCTCCCATGTATACAATGCATTAATTGGAATGATGATAATGCTTAATTTATTGAATGATTGTTATTTTCCAAGCACTACGTTAAGTACTTTGCACACATTGTATACTTTATACCTCCGCTCCTACACACTCCCTCCACCCCAAGTGCCAGAATGAAAATAGCACCTATGATAAGAATCCATGCATTGTCAGGGCAAAAATTTTGGTCTCTTTTTCCTATAATTTTTTCTTTATACTTGCTGATGAGAATGGTGCCTGTCACAATGACTACTGAGCAAATGTTCTTTTGAATAAATGAATTGTCTAGTCTTCCCAGTACCCCTTGGGGTGGCTACTACTGTCTATTTGTTGCGATCCTGCGTTGGTGGTTATTCACACCACACTGGGGACCAGGGTACACCACAGTGGAGGGGGATTTTCAATTCCTGCCTCTGCTCATCTATATTAGAGTCTAACAGTAGATGAGCAGTTACTTGTAGACAGTACAAGAGATGTCATCAGGGAGAGAAGAATGATAAATAATGGAGCAATGAATGAATACGTATAAATCACCTGGAGCTGTGTCTGCACGTAGCAATTGCTTAATCTGTGTGAACCATTATTCCTGTTACTTCTACAACAATGTTGTTTTCCTCATTATTTTTTCTGAATCCGACCAGTGCTCCGAAGTGAATGTTCCTTTCTGTGTGGAAGTGGTCAGAGATGGTTTCCTGAATGTGATGATCCTCGAAGCTCAGGCAGAATGTAGAGGGCTGGGGGCAGGAGAGGAGGGACTTGAGATGATTAAGAATGCTATAGACCAGAGGGCTGAGGCAGAAATTGTGTGTGCCCTACCAACATGCCTGGTACAAAAGGGGCATGTGATTTACTAGAGGGAATAAAGATTATGATTGGTAATTCAGAATGTGTTCATTATGTTATGGTTGCTATATTATATTCATTAAATTAGAAACTCAGCATGTGTTTCTGTCTGTAAGCAACCAAATACCCTTTAATGGGAAATTGTGTGGTCATTTTTTAATGCTATAATCTGTAATAGCAACATTGTATCTGCTTGAGAAATAATGTTTGTACCTACGGTGTTGCATAGCCTGTGAGACAAACTTTGTCCTAATAAAAACATCACTTCCAATCGGCCTTATGTTTTTGAAATTTAAGAGCTGCCTTTGCCAACCTCTTCTACGATTATTGAGTTATAGGAATCTTGGAGGATTAGTAGAATATTGTGTTTTCCCATCAATCTCTTCAATAGGCTATGATTCCCTGTGGACCACGCTTGTGCCTTATTCATCCTCTTCTCTCTTACAGCCCTGAACACAGTTCCTGGCATAAACTCAGGATGCAATAAATTGTACAAATTGAATTTTCAAAGCACACGAGGCTGGCCACCTCTGCGCTTGTGAGAGTAATTTGCAGCTGCTGTGTGTGTGTTTGTGGGTACGTGTGTATGTACGGCTTTCTCTTTTGTTTTTGCTTTGGGAGGACAGGGCCTTGCTAAGTTGCCCACGCTGGCCTCAAACTCGATGCGTAGCCCAGGCGGGCCTCCAACTTGTGGTCCTCTTACCTCAGTCTCCCGAGTAGCTGGGACGACAGGTGCGTGTCACCACCCCCAGCTCACGCTACACCTTTTGAGAAATGTAATGCATTTAATATTGTTCTTAGGTCCAGCTTGATGAGTGAAGAGGCTAAGCGAGGAGCACCCAACCCTTGGCTCTTTGAGGAGCCAGAGGAGACCAGAGGTTTGAGTTTTGATGAAATCCGGCAACAGCAGCAGAAAATTATCCAAGGTACTGACTACTCAGGGAGCGTGGGCTCGGAAATCTTGCCACATGTTGACGGTGGCCTTGACTCTTCCTTACGCCCATTGAAAATCAAAGTGAAAACTGTTGGGTTTTGAAACCTCTTGACCTTGTCGTGACCCAGGGTGCCTGAGGAATAAACAGTTGCTGTTCCCTGTCTGGGGACCTCACAGAAGTAGTGATTTTCCTCTGGGTGAGAGCACAGGGGACAGGTCTGAAACTGATCAGTCCAGGTGAACCTGACACTTGCCCTTATCTCCAAACACAAGGTGCCATCTATGAAAGAAGGCAGTTTGGATTTCGCCTTCAAGGTCATCTTGCCCTTCACTTTTTTTTGTTGTTTGTTTTGTTTTTTTGTTTTTTGAGGTACTTGGGAGTTGAACCCAGGGCCTCACACATACCTTGCAAGTGCTCTAGCAGTACACTGCACCTCCAGCCCATTCTGTTTCTCATGTTGAGATAGGCTCTCGCTAAGTTACACAGGTTGCCTCTGGCCTCCGCCCTGCGATCGTTCCGCTTCCGCCTCCAGAGTCACAGCCACGCCTGGCCCTGCCCATGAACTTTGAAGCCTACTAATTATTTTTACTTTTATTTTTTTAAATTTCAGAAGTAATGCATCCTTATTGTATAGGGACAAGTATGATGAAAACCTTTCTATATTGCTTTTCCAATCTCAAACCTGTAAATGGGTTAATCCGTATTTCTGCAGACTATTTTGTATACATGCACATACACACACTCAGTTTAAATACGTGTGTATTTTACATAAGTGGGGCCATGAGGTACCTTGCTGTCTCTCTGTATATGTATCATTCCACAGGGTCATTTTTACTTAATATGTGTCGTGGACGTAGTCACTGAACTATATCAGTATGTGTGTTATTCTTTCTAATTTTGCTTTCTAGAAGCAACTTGATTGAGATATAGTTACCATGATCATAAACACCCCATCTTTGAGGTTCATGATCTGATAAGCTTTGACATATGTGTACACTTGCAAGACCATCACTACAATCAACATAATAAATAAAATCATTACTCTTAGAAGTTTTCTTTGTAATTTTTCTTATTGTCCCTCCCCCATCCCTAGGCAACCATTGATCTGCTTTCTGTCACTATAAATTAGTTTCCATTTCCTCTAATTTTACATAAGTAGAATCATATGGTATTTACCATTTTTCAGAGCAGGGAGCTGGGGATCTGGCTTCTTTCTCTAAGCATAATTTTAAAATGCATCTTTATGTGTCATTGCGTGTATCAACATTTCATTATCTTGTTGTAGAATAGTGTTCCATTCTGATTTGCCACACTTGTGCATCTATTTTCTTGTTGATGTGTATTTGGGTTGTTTTCAGTTTTGGGGTACTACAGATAAAGCTGCTTTGTCTATTCATGTATAAGTCTTGGTATAGACATTAGTTTCTGTTTTTCTTAGGTAAACATAAGGGAAATAACCGAGTCATATAGTTGTTGTTGTTGTTAGTTGCCGTCGAGTCGGTATCCGACTCATAGCGACCCTCATAGGGTTTTCAATGGCTGACTGTTTCGGGATTGCCTTGGGAGTGGGTTGCCAGGCCCTTCTCCCATTTTGGCGGTGCTGGGAATTGAACTCAGGACCTCAGAGACTGCAGTGCAGCGCTCTACCAACTGAGCTAAATCCCAGCCCCGAGTCATATAGTAGGCTTATGTTTAACGGTTTTTGTTTTTGTTTTTGGTTTGTTTGTTCGCTTTTTCTGGGCCTGGGGATGGAACCCAGGGCCTAATGAATGCCAGGCAAGTGCTCTCCCACTGAGCTTTTGCCATTTTAAAGTTTTTATAAAATCTTAATTGACAAATAACAATTTAACACACTTATGATATACATGGGAGAAGGACCTGGCAACCCACTCCCAAAAAGCAATCCGCCATTGAAAACCCTATGAACAGCAGAGAAACACTGACAATAGTGTTTTCGCCTATTGTACGTAGGGTCACTATGAGTTGGATACCGACCTGAGGGCACCTAGCAACAACAACAAAAACGATACACATGATGTTTTGAAATATGTATATATTGTGGAATGTGTAATTAAATTAACATCTGCATTACCTCACCTATTTATTTAGGGTGAGAACACTTAAAAGCTACTCTCAGCACTTTTCAAGTGTACTAATCACCATGATGTACAAGAAAGTTCCTAAACTTATTCTTTCTGCTGAACTGAAGTTTTTAATCCTTTGATCAACATCTCCCTAATTCTCCCCATTCCTCTACTCTCGCTCAGGCCCCAGTAACCACAGAAGCAGCCTGATTCTGTGAAATTGACTTCTTTAGAATCCATGTATTACCGAGATGATGGAGTATTTGTCATTCTGTGTCTGGCTTATTTCGTGCGACATAGCATCCTCCAGGTTCATCCATATTATTGCAAATGACAGGATTTCCTTCTTTTTGTGATTGAATAGTTGGGCTTAAAGATAAATAAGATCGTGTGCCTGGCACGGAATCAGGAAGTGTTTCCATCTGCTGTACGCAGGGTCGCTATGAGTCGGACTTGACTCGACAGTACCTAACAACAACAGCATATATACACACCATGTTTTCTTTATCTATTTATTCATTGATGGATGTGTAGGCATTTTCTTTTTTTTTTTTAAATCTTGGTTGTTAGGTGTAATGCGGCAGTGAACACAGAGTGCAGACATCTCTCCAACATACGAATCTCCTTTTCTTTGTTGATGTACCTAGTAGCGGGTTGCTAGGTCATATCGTAGTTCTATATTTAATTTTTTTGAATAACCTCTATATTGTTTTCCATAATAGCTGTACTAATTTACATTACAATCAACAATGTGCAAAAAGGTTCCCTTTTCTCCACATCCATTCCAACATTTGTCATTCTCTTTGTTTTGTTTTTTGGTAGTCATCCTAACTGGAATGAGGTGGTATCTTGGTGGTTTAATTTGTACTTACCTGGTAATTAGTGCTTTTGAGCATTTTTTCTTATACTTGACCATATCTGTGTCTTTTGAGAACTGTCTATTCAAGTACTTCACCATTTTTTAACCCAGTTATTGGGTGTTTTGCTATTGAGTCATTTTAAGTGTATGTTTCATTTTTAAAGAAACTGCCCACTAGTTTTAAAGGTGGTTGGGATTTTTATCCCCCTCAGAAGCATATAAGGGTTTTAACTATTTTACATCCTCACCAAAAATTGGTATGGTCATGTTTGTTGTTTTATTTTAGTTCTGTTTCACTGTGGTTTTATGATGTATTTCTCTCATGGCTAATGAATCTTTGAATGTGCTTATTTGTCATCCATTTGTCTTCTTTAGTGAAGAGTTCAAATTGTTTATCCATTTTTAACTGGGTTTTTAAAATTAACTTATAAGGTTTTTTTATTTATCCTTTTGTAGGTTGTTTGTCCAACATATGTTTTCCAAACATTTTCTTGCAGTCTGTTCTTTCTCTTTTTCATTTTCTTAACATTATCTTTTAAAGGACAGAGTTCTTAACTTTGATGAAGCAAGCCCAGTTAATGTTTTTTCTTGTAGTGTTTGGTTTGGGTTATACCTAAGAAATCATTGATTTACCTAAACCCACAAGATTTACTGCTTTGTTTTTTTCCTGAAAATTTTGTGGTTTTAGGTTTTTACATTAAGTCTATGATCTATTTTGAATTAATTATTTTTCTTTGGGGGGGGTGTTTTGTTTTGGTTCTTTATTGTTTTAAGACAGAGTCTCGCTGTGTAGCCCAGGCTAGCCTCAAGCTCATGTCAATCCTCCTACCTCAGCCTCCCGAGTGCTGGGATTATAGACGTGTGCCACCATTCCCGGCTTTGAATTCATTTTCCACATAGTGAAATATGGATAGAAATTCAGAAATTTGCTTATGGATATCTATTTAGGCTAACATCATTTCAAAAAAAAAATCTGACCTTTCCTCTACTGTTCTCTACTTTTGTGAGAAAACTCAATTGACCACATATGTGTGGCCCTTTTCCTGGACTCAGTATTCTCATCTGTCATTCAGCCTTTATACCACCATCTTGATTATTGTGCCCTTCTCAAGGGCTTTACGTCAGGTGGTATATGACATCTACATTTGTTCTTTTTCACAATTTTATTGGACATTCTTGGGTCTTTTGGACTTCCATATGAATTTTAGAATCTGCTTTCAATTTCTACAAGAAAAGCCTCTTGGAATTTTGATTGAAATTCCCATGACTCTATAGATTAATTTGGGAAGAACTGACATCTTAAACATTTAAATCTCCTAATCCATGAATATGGATTTATTTAGTTCTAAATAAACATCTTCATTTATTTAGTTCTTCAGTCTTTCTCAGCAGTGCTTTTTAGTTTTCAATATACATATTTTATACATCTTTAATCAAATTTATCTCTAAGTATTTCATATTTTGTATTTTATAAATAGCATTTCAAAATATGCAATGTCTGTTGCTCAGATAAAAATAGTTCATTTTTGTATATTGGTTTTGGACCATGCAACCTTGCTAAACTCACTAATTTGCTCAAATGGCATTTTTGTTGCATCTACAGGATTTTCTACAAAAATGATCATGTCATCTATGAATAAAGGCAGTTTTGCTTCTTTGTTTCAGTCTGGATGCCTTTCATTTATTTTTTCTTGCACTTGCTACAGCTGCTGGTACGATACTGAATAGAAATGGTGAGAGCAGACATTCTTGCCTTGTTTCTGATCTTAGGGGAAACATTTATTTGGATACCTGTTACTGTGTGTGTGCTTTTCCCCCCCTCCAATATTGGATATTTTTGGATTTCTAGAAATATTCTTGAGAGTTGCTGTGGGATGCAGTTAAGTTTTTTGGGTCTTGCTTTGTAAGACAGACCAAAGAGGTGTTTTTTTTTTTTTTAAGAGCAGGGGTCAGCATGCCATGACCTATGGGCCAAATCTGGATTGCTCTTTTGTTTTTGTATGGCCTGCAAGTTAAAAATGGCTTTTTAAGTGATGAAAAATAATGAAAAGTAGACTATTTTGTGACTTGTAGAAATGATATCAAATTCAAAGTTTCGGTCGCATACATACAGTTTTATGGGAGCACAGCCATGCTCACTCCCGTACCCATTATCCATAGATGCTTTCCTGCTTACGGTGGCAGAGCTGAGTAATTGCTCTTGGCCCCACATAAGCCACAGAGCCTACACATCTTTCTATGTGACCCTTCACAGACAGTTTGCTGACTCCAGGTCGTGGTAAATTACTCCCCCGCTGAGCCCAAACCATTCTGAATATTTTATGTGATGCTCCATGCAAGTGAAGAGGATTTAAAACATTGACTGATGAAGATCAAAGATCGTAGCCTTCAATATGGGTTACGACTAAACGTCAACAAAACAAAAATCCTTACAACTGGGTCAGCACGCAACTTCACAATAAATGGAGAAAAAGATTGAGGTTGTCCAAGATTTTGCTTTGCTTGGCTCTATAATCAACACCCGTGGAAGCAGCAGTCAAGAAATCCAAAGACGCATTGCTCTAGGAAAAGCTGTGGCAAAAGATCTCTTTAGAGTATTGAAAAGCAAAGATGTCACATTGAAGACGAAGGTGCGTCTGACTCATGCCACGGTATTTTCAGTGGCATCATA
>VMDO01031893.1:0-19571 GCA_007922755.1 Pedetes capensis
AAAAAAAAAAAAAAAAAAAAAAAAAAAAAAGGCTGGGGGTGCAGCTCAGTGGCCCAGCACTTGCAAAGCATGCAGGCACAAGGCCCTGGGTTCAACCTCTAGCACCAAAAAAAACCCAAAAGTATTGAAAAGTAAAGATGTCACACTGAAGACAAAGGTGCACCTGACTCATGCCATGGTATTTTCAGTTGCACCATATAGTTGTGAAAGCTGGACATTGAACAAGGGAGACACAGGATAAGAATTGATGCTTTTGAATTATGATGCTGGAGATGATTATTGAATATACCATGGAACTAACAGATCTGTCCTAGAAGAAGTACAACCAGAGTACTCCTTGGAAGCAAGGATGGGTAGACTGCATCTTACATATTTTGGACATGTAGTCAGGAGAGAGCAATCCCTGGAGAAGAACATCATCTTTGGGAGAGTTGCAGGTGAATGAAAATAAAAGAAAACTCTTCACTAGATGGATTGTCACAGTGTGCAACAATGGGCTTAAACATAAATAAGATGGTGTGCCTGGCACAGAATCGGGGAGTGTTTTGATCTACTGTCCATAGGGTCACTGTGAGACTCTACTCAACGGCACCTAACAACAACAACATGAACCAGTGGAATAGAATGCAAAGCCCAGAAATAAGCCTTTGTGATATGAGCTGAATCTGAAATGCCCCCCAGTGCCCATGTGCTGAAGTAATGGTTGCCAGCTGATGGGGTTTGGGGAAGTGACTGGTCTATGAGGGCTCTGACCTCATCAATGAAGCCCTTGATGGACTCATAATTTGATGAGCTATTGGAAGGTGATGGAAACTTAGAGGGTACCATGTAGTCAAAGGAAGTGAGTCATTGGAGCAATGCCTTTAGGAATTATATCTTCTCTCTACTCCTTTCTTCCTTGTGTCTCTTTCTCTGTCTCTGTCTCTCTCTCTCTCCCTCTTTCTCTGTCTGTCTGTCTGTCTGTCTGTCTGTCTCTCTCTCTCTCTCTCTCTCTCTCTCTCTCTCTCTCTCTCTCTGCCTCCTGCTTGCCATGAGGTGAGCAACTTTCCTTCACCATTACCTTCTGCCATGATGTACTTACTGCCTCACTACAGGTCCAGAGACAAGGGAGTAAAATGACCGTGGACTGAAACCTCTGAAAGTATAAGACAAATTTTTCTTTCTTTAAATTGTTTTTCTCAGGTATTTTGTCATAGTGACAAAAAGCTGACCACCACACCTTTCATATGTGGTTTTGAGAGGTTTCTGTGGAGATTTTTCAGTGGAAAGGACAGTCTTTTCAATGAATAGTAGTAGGAAAAAATGGATATCCCTATAATGATGTTGAGACCTTATTTTATACCATATACAAAAATTAACTGAAAATAAGGAGGTAAGGATGTAGCTCAGTGTTAGAGCACCTGGCTTGCATTCCCAAGGATCTAGTTTTGATCCCCAGCACCAGAAGAAAAATATTTAATTGAAAAGAAACTAAAAGTATAAACTTAAGAGTCCAAACTTTAAAACCGTTAGATGAAAATATAGAGAGAAATCTACATCATTGTATTTGGCAATGATTTCTTGGATATGACATCAAAAGCATAAGAATATTGTCAAGAGAGTTGAAAAGACAATCTACATAAACTGCCAATCATATGTCTATTAATGGATTAATGCCAGAATATGTAAGGAATTCCTGCAAGTAAAAAAAAAAAACCCACTTCAAAAATGGGCAAATGTCACTTCTTCAAAGATGTACAAATAACCAATAAGCAGATGAAAAGATAGTCAACATTGGTAGTCATTAGGATAATCGAAATCAAACCCACAATGAAATACAACTTTATACCCATTAGAATGGCTTTGACCAAAGGCCATGTAAAATGACAAGTGTTGGCAAGGATGTGAAGAAACTGGAAATCTTATGCTTTGCTGGTGGGAATATAAAAAGCTACAGTCACTGTGAAAAATATTTGGGCTCCTTTTCAAAAAATTACCCATAGAATTACCATGTCGTCGTTGTTGTTAGATGCCATCTAGTCAAGTCAGACTTATAGTGACTCTATGTATGCAGATTGAAACACTTCCTGATTCTGTGCCAGGCATATGATCTTATTTATGTTTAAGCCCATTGTTGTAGACACTATGTCAATCCATCTGGTGGAGGGTTTTCCTTTTTTTCGTTGACCTGCCACTCTACCAAACAAGATGGCTTTTTCCAGGGATTAGTCTCCTGACTAAATGTCTGAAATATGTAAGATGCAGTCTAGCCATCCTGCCTCCAAGGAGCACTCCGGTTGCACTTCTTCTAAGACAGATCTGTTAGTTCCATGGTATATTCAATAATCGTCTCCAGCATCATAATTCAAAAGCATCAATTCTTTTCCTGTCTCCCTTGTTCAATGTCCAGTTTTCACAACTGTATGATGCAACTGAAAATACCATGGCATGAGTAAGACACACCATTATATTCAGTGTGACATCTTCACTTTTCAATACTCTAAAAAGATCTTTTGCCACAGCTTTTCCCAGAGAAATGTGGCTTTTGATTTCTTGACTGCAGCTTCCACATGTATTGATTATAGAGCCAAGCAAAGCAAAATCATGCATGACCTCAATCTTTTCTCCACTTATTGTGGGTTGCGTACTGACCCAATCATAAGGATTTTTGTTTTGTTGATGTTTAGTTGCAACCCATACTGAAGGCTGTGTTCTTTGATCTTCGTCAGTAAATGTTTTAAATCCTCTTCACTTTCAGCAAGCAGAATTGTATCATCTGCATAACACAGGTTATTAATAAGTCTTCCTCCAATCCTGATTTCATGTTTTTCCTCATAAAGTCTAGCTTCTCAGATTATTTGCTTAGCATAGAAATTGAAGAGATATGGTGAAAGTATACAGCCCTGACACACACCTTTCTCAACTTTAAATCAGTCAGTGTTTCCTTGTTCTAGCTGAACAATTGTCTCCTGGTTCACGTACAGATTCCTCATGAATACAATTAGGTGCCCTTGTATTCTCATTTTCCAAAGTGTTATCCATAATTTGATATGATCCACACAGTCAAATGCTTTTGCATAGTCAGTAAAACATAGATAGACATCTTTCTGATATTCTCTGCTTTCAGCTAATATCCACCTGACACCGGCAATGATGTCCCTGGTTCCCCTCCCTCTTCTGAATCCTACTTGATTTTTCAGTAGTTCCCTGCCTATATACTGCTACAGTTGCTTTTGAATGATCTTTAGTAAAATTTTGCTTGTGTGTGATATTAATGATATTGTCAGATAGTTTCCATATTCGTTTGGATGCCCTTTTTTGGGAATAGGGACAAATATGGATCTAGTCCAGTCAGTTGGCCAGGTAACTGTTTTCCAAATCTGTTGGCATAAACATGTTAACACCTCCAGTGCTACATTTGTTTGTTGAAACATCTCTATTGGTATTCCATCACTTCCTGGAGCCTTGTGTTTCTCCAGTTCTTTCAAGGCAGATTCCACTTCGTCCTTCAATACTATTGGTTCCTCTTCATTTGCAACCTCTTGAAATGGTTGGTCATCTACCAATTTTTTTCTGTATAACAAATCTGTGTATTCCTTCCATCTTCTTTTGATGTTTCCTGCATTGTTTAATATTTTCCTTGTAGAATCTTTCACTATTGCCACTCGAGGCTTGAATTTTTTCTTCACTTACTTAAGCTTGAGAAACACAGAGCATGTTCTTCTCTTTTGGTTTTCTGCCTCCAACTCTTTGCACATGTCATTATAATATGTGTTTCTGTCTTCTTGAGCTGTCTTTTGAAATCTTCTGTTCCTTCATTTCATCATGTCTTCCTTTTTCTTTAGCTGTTCAATGTTCAAGGGCAAGTTCCAGTGTCTCTTTTGACATGTAATTTGGTCTTCTCTTTTTTTCTTCTCTTTTTAAAAACATTTGGCTTTCTTCTTGAATGATACCTTTCATATCTTGCTACAACTCTCCTATCATTTGTGTCTAATGCATTAAACCTGTTCTTGAGGTAGTCTCTGAACTCAGGTGGAATATACTCAAGGTCATACCTTGGCTCTCATACATTTGTTCTGATTTTCTTCAGTTTCAGTTTGAACTTGCATATGAGAAGTTGATGGGTTGATCCACAATCAACACGTGGTCTTGTTCTGACATTTGATACAGAGCTTTTCCATCGTCTCTTCCCACATAAGTAGTCAATTTGGTTCCTGTATGTACCATCTGGTGAGGTCCATGTATATAGTCACCATTTATGTTGGTGAAGAAATATATTTGCAACGAAAAGGTCATTGGTCTGACAAAATTCTATCATGTGATCTCCAGCATCATTTCTGTCACCAAGAACATATTTTCTAACTATTCACCCTTCTTCTTTGTTTCCAACCTTTGTATTCCAGTCACCAGTAATTATCAGTACATCCTGATTGCATGTTTGATCTATTTGAGATTGCAGAAGTTGGTAGAAGTCTTCCCTTTCTTCATTTGTGGCCTTAGTTGTGGGTGCATAAATTAGAGTAATAGTCATATTAACTGGCCTTGCTTGTAGGTGTATGGCAATGTCCCAATTATTAATGGATGTTTACAGCTGTTTCACCTCATTTTGTGTCATGCTACATCACCAAATACAGGTCCCTGGGGCTTTACTCTATTTCTGTCTTCAAGGTAGACTCTACTTTGAGGAGACAACTCTAGTCTTTTGAGTACCTTCCAACCTAGGGAGCTCATTTTCCAGCACTATGTCTGGTGGTGTTTCTTTGCTATTCATAGAGTTTTCAATGGCTACTTGTTTCAAGAGTGGTTCGCAAGAGCCTACCCCCTAGTCTGTCTTAGTCTGGAAGCTCAGTTGAAACCTCTCCACCATGGGTGACCCTGCTGGTATCTGAGGTACTGGTGGCATAGCGTTCTGCCTCATTGCGACATGCAAGCCCCCACAGTTCAGCAAACTGGCAGACATGTGGGGATATAGAATTACCATGTAATCTAGAAATTTCACTCCTAGGTGTATATATCCTAAAGAACTGAAAGGACAGTTTCAAGCAGATAGTTGTACAATGTTTATAGCATGATTTACAATAACCATCAGATGAATGGATAAAATGTGGTAAATACACACAATGAAGCATTATTCATTCTTAAAAAGAAATGTAATTCTGATACATGCTACTACGTAGGTGACCCCTGAAAACATTATGCTAAGTGAAATAAATCACAAAAAACAAATATCATTTAATTCCATTTATATGAGTTTACCTAGAATAGAAAATTTGTAGAGGCAGAAAGGAGAATAGATGTTCCCAAAGGGTGAGGGGAATTGAGAATTATTGTTTAAAGTGCACAGAGTTTCTGTTTGAGATGATGGGAAAGTTCTAGAAATAGATAGTGATTATATTAGTCTGGTTTACAGTACAACACCTGAGGCTAGATAATTTGTAAAGAAAACAGGTTCAGTTAGCTCTCAATTCTGAATGTCCAAGAGCATGGTACCAGCTTTTTCTCAACTCTGATGTGGACTTCATAGGCTAGATGGTGTCATGATGGGTATCTGTGTAAGAGAGACAGATCAGATGGTGAGACAGGAAGCCAGAGACTGGGGAGAGTCCAGTCTTGTTCTTTTTGTAACAACTTGCTTTAGTGATAACTATCTCACGTCACAAGACCATCATTAATCACTTCTGAAGATGATGCCACCCAGTGACCTCACCATCTTTCACTAGGCCTACCTCTTGAAGAATTTACCCACTTTTAATATTTCTACTTCAGGGACTGAGCTTCCAATTTGTTGAACCTTTTGGGACACAGTTAAGCCATACCCAAGTTATGACAGTGGTGGTGTTATACATTATTCAGATTCTTAATGTCTCTAAATTGTCCACTTAAAAATTACCAAAATGGTAAAATTTACATTATGTTTTATTGTAATAAAAATGAATACAAAAACCAGAGTAATTGGAAGTTATTCTTGGCTACTTTCTGCCTGCAGCTATACCACTGTGGCGGCCAATCCCATCAGATCTTAGAAGCTAAGCAGGGTTGGGCCTGATTAAATACTTTAATGGGAAACTGCCTAGGAACACCAGATGCTGTAGCCTTGGGAGAAGGACCCAGAAACCCACTCCCCAAAAACCAATCAGCCATTGAAAACCCTATGAATAGCAGAGAAGCATTGACAATAGTGTTTCACCTGTTGTACATGGAGTCACTATGAGCGAGATACCAACTCCATGGCACCTAACAACAACTTACTCTCTGATGTTTGTTTCAGTTCATAAATTAATTATCTAATTAAATTCATACTTGTGTAGTACCTGTGCGGATGTGAAGGTGTATCTGTACAAATATTCATCCAATTTTAACAGAGTATGTCGTAAAACTTAGTTCTGATATGAAGAGTGGGTATATTAAGCCAAGTGCCTTGGCACACCCTTGTAATCTTGGCACATGGGAAAGACAGAAGCATCATGAGCTTGAGGCCATCTTGGTCTACATAGCAAAACCCTGTCTCAAACAAACAAAACAAAACAAAACTAACAAAAGAATTAAGGTCAAATATTTCTTTTGTTGTAAAGTCCAAATCTGTGAGTTCATTGTTGTTGTTGTTAGATGCCGTCGAGTCGGTATCCAACTCATAGCGACCCTCATAGGGTTTTCAGTGGCTGACTGTTTCGGGATTGCCTTGGGAGTGGATTGCCAGGCCCTTCTCCCATTTTTGCGGTGCTGGGAATTGAACTCGGGTCCTCAGAGACTGCAGCGCAGTGCTCTACCAACTGAGCTAAATCCCAGTTCATAGCGTTCCCAAACTCCAGTGACACACCAAGTAAGTAATCATTGGCGTTGTAAACAGGACAACAGTCATAATGCTAACATACATGAGTGTTCACTGGATGCCAAGTGCAGTGCCCAATTCCTCAATCTCATCTAACTTTCCAGTAGCCCTTTGGACTTTGATTCTTTATCTTCCCCACTTTTTGTAGCAAGAAACCTAAACATAAAAATTTACAGAAACCAGCATTGTGCAAGGAGACATTCATTGTTGGGTATCACAAAGCCACATGTCCCTGCAAACATTCCATACAAGTGCTGGCATGGGGCAGACCCTTGTCCCACTTGTCCGGTATAGAGGCAGAATGATAGGCTGTCACCTGCTCAGGCTGATTGTGAGGCTCAAGAATCCAAGGTGCAGACCTGACGGGTAGTCTCTGTATTGTGACCAGTCACAATGTGGCTGTGGAGAGAAGTGGTAATCATATTCCATCAGGGTGTTGCTAGGTTGCAGGGCTGAGGAGCCAAAGAGAAATGTCAGTTCCTTAGATTTGAGGGACCTGGATAAAAAGTACTGTACTTGCTCTTGCCAGAGTTTAAGGTCTACAACCACATTTAGGATCATTTCTCTGAGCCTCATAATGTGCCTTTGTAACATGGAAGATAGTAATTGCTGCATCTTTTCAAAGTGACAAGGCTACATAAAAATAGTCTAGTCCACTGTGAACCAACTATGCCCACATAGTTTTCTCTCTGATGCTGTAGAAGTATAATTATAACACTGAAGAGCCTTTGACTTCACGCACTGATTGAAAAGGAAAATTGTCAAACTCAGGTGAAAATACCACAGATAATTGTAACACAGTTGTGCAAAGTACTATGGGTATCAAAGGATCAAGTAAAATACTGCTTGCTGAGATCACCCCTGTAGGGTAAACCAAGTGAAGTCATAGGGATAAGGTGTGCTATTGATTTGTTTCTGAAAGTGTGACTTATTAAGATGAGGGGATACTGTACTTTTCTGTCTAGAGTAAAGCTTATTTATTTCAAAGAAGCTGTATGTTGCTGGTCTCAAATTAAGTAATTCTGATGCAACAACACAAGCAGTTACTTGTCAGAGACATAAGGCACTTTTGATCTAGGTTGGGAGCCCAGGAAAGAACTTTATGGTTAAAACAGTAAACTTGTGGTTAAACATTAAACATTATTGAATGAGTGGAATGCTTTGTATCTATCACAGCCTTCCTATTGGTCCTTTTATATTCTTTATCTCAAAAGTAAAGATTGGGAAAGCAAACAAAAAAATTTAACTGTCTGAATTTTTTGCTCTCTGGCCATAGTGTTCTGGGAGTGGGGTATTAACAAGCACAGCCTGAGTCCTGACCTATGAGCCCCTGGATGGTGAGGGTATACTGGCCACAGTGCTGCTGTCTGGTGCTGCCCTCTGGAAGGACGTGCCACTGAGCACACTATGGCCTGCCAGGTTAAGTTATATATGTTAATAAAATAGTATGCTCTGTTATTTAGTATAGATTTATTCTTATTTAAAAGGTATTGCAAACACTCAGATCCTCTGTCTTCTCAGTTCACATTGTAGAAGCCTAACATGCTATACCTTCACATGCCCCAGATGGAATGAAGGGTTTCCTTAATTCTTTTAAGTTACTTTTTTTTTAACCATAAAGATAATGATCTATGAGAGAAAGGGAAGGGACAGGATAGATGTGGCCTTTGACTGAGCTTTTTCTCAAAATAGCAGTGGTTTATTGTGACCACTGAGGGTCCACACAGAATTTCTCTGCATCGTGGGAACTGTCCTTCCTTCCTAGAGTGGCCTTTTATACCCCTGGTCTGCCTACAACCTCGTAATTCTCCTTATCCCTTTTCTTGGTACTTTTCTTGCCACTTTCCTCCCAATTCTAGGACAACTTGATGGCCCTTCTTGCCGTGGCTGCCATGCCTTCCACATCTATCCCTGTCAGTAGTTACATTTTTGCCTTTCCTCCTATACTGTGAGCTTCTTGAATGCAGGCAAGTATGATCTGTGGCTTACATGGAAATCTTGGCTTTGTAGGACCAGTCTAGCCACATAGTCTCCATGTTTTCCCACAAGATCTTAAAATTAGATACCACCTCATTTCAGAGGAACCAGAATGAAGGTCGGAATTTCTGTGCTTGTATTATATGCTATGAAAATACATACTTTAGTAGATCTTCCCACCTTAGCTAAGATGCAGATGGTTGGAAAGCTTTCATTTTCATCCATACCTTACTGGACAGAGAATTTATAGTGAATAGATGAGTAGACTTCTCTTAACAATTGCTCTCTTGCTAAATTAGTGGCAAGCAGAAAAGGAAAATACTGTATAGTCAGGCTTCCAGTTGTTCATATTGGAATGTATTCTCTCCCACACTTGCATGGAGATGCTGTACAGAGCCCTTTCAGCATTCCTTATTGGATGTGGGAAAAAAAAAATGACAAAAAAGGAAAAAATTAAATCCAACTTGACTGGTTAATGACCGCCAAGTTGAGGACCTGTTTCCTGTAGATACTTGAATATAATTCCCAAGCATGTCATAAAGTAAAACTTTTCATAAAACAGATCCTCTTTTAATGCTGTAGAGAAAATTCATGTGTATTCTGAGAAGAATTTCAAAGTAATATTTCAAAAACATGACTATTATTTTACTTACTAACTTTGCTCAAGGGAAATGCCATCCTTAGCTCTTTTAGAGGTATATTTTGTAAGAATAAAACAAAGGTGAGGACTTCAATGCCTAGAAAGCCCCATTATATCACACTTCATGATGGTGGTTCGCATGAGGTCACTTTCTGGTGAGATTGAAGGGCAGCTCTTTGCCTCTGGGAGATCTGTTAACCAGCAGTTAGCCTGCCATTGTGCATATATTCTGTTTCAGATGAGTAAGTAATGTGAATGTGGCATTCTGCATCTATTCCCTTTCCAGAGTTGGCAACAGAAAACATAAATGCCTGTTGTATTTTATTCTGGCGTCTAGAATTCTAATGATTTTAGAAAGAATTTATTTCATTTAAGACATAAGAATATAGTACAACAGAGAATTAATTTACAACCTTTGGTAGGATATCAGTAGAATTTGTGATTTCCATTTTACAGATGAGAGTATAGACTTTATACAACGTAAGTGAAATTTATTTGCAGAAAAGAATTAAATAAATTTGTAGCAAGCCATAAGTGCCATTCAGCATCCTCCTCACATGTGCCTGATACTCATGAAGATGGCTAAAATCATCCAGTCTGTTATATCTATTTATTTTAATTTCTTACCTGTCTTTCATATAAAACAAACCACATATTGGGGGAATGGATGCCTGTTTGTTAGAATACTGTTTAATAATTAATATAATCTAAGGATCATGTGGGCTAGGATTTAGCTCAGTTGGTAGAGTACTGCTCTGCAGTGTCTGAGGTCCAGAGTTTGATTCCCAGCACTACAAAAATGGGAGAAGGACATGGCAATCCACTCCTGAGGGAATCCTGAAACAATCAGCCATTGAAAACCCTATAAGAGTATGAGTCAGACACAATTCAATGCACCTAACAACAACAACAAGGATCATATTGGCTAGGGTTTAGCTCAATTGGTAGAGCACTCCTCTGAACTCTCTGAAGCCGTGGGTTCAGTCCCCAGCACCACAAAAAACAGAGAAGCACCTGGCAGCCTACTCCTGCAATAATCACAAAACAATCAGTTATTGAAAACCCTATGAATACCAGAGAAGCACTGATATAGTGCCAGGCATGGTACAGTGTTGGAAAGTGTTTCTTTCTGTTGTACATAGGGTCACTATGAATTGGACCTGACTTGATGGCACCTAACAACAAGGATCATACATAAGTGTGATTTTTTTTAACTACTGGAGATGGAACCCAGGGCCTTGTGCATATAGGGGAAACGCTCTACCTCTGGCCTTAGGCCCCCAGTCCTCATGCAGTGATCTTTAAAACCATAGACAGATTTAAAAACTAAATTCTATTACAATAAAATTTCAAGGAAACTATTGCTTTGGCAAATTTTATATAGTTGTTAACCTGTTATGTGTCTCAGCATTTGAATATAATTCTTCTATTGAAGAATTGTATAAAAGACTAAATTTAGTTTGTTGCCTTTTACATATCTTGAAAAATGTCATACTGAATTCATGTCCAGTTTTAAACATGGAAAAGAGAGAAAATAATAAGAACATCATAGCTGAGAAAACATATATAAAATGGCTTGAAAAGATAAAAAATAGATGGTCAGAATTTCCTTCACTGATACCATGTTATAACTGGAAAAAGAAAGTCACTTCTTGGATATTGGTTTCATTTTAATAAAAAGATATCATAGCATCCTTTAAAAATTGGTTATAGATCATTTAAGAGAAAATATAAGGTTTTAGAATTACCTCTTTGAGGTTTTTCTTCCAGAAAATTTTTTTTAATCATTCCTTGATCTATGAATATCAGACAGGGCCAGCTTAAGAATAGACATTTTAACACAGAAGTTTTAACTTGGGAAATTGCCAAGCGTGTATATTTTCAGTTGAGACCCTTGGAAGAATCTCAGTCAAGTACTATTTTCACTCCATATGTTTAGGTCTACTTATAGATGCCATGTCAACATGTGACAGTCTTGTTGGAGCTGTGAGTTTATTTCTGAAACATTCAAGTATTGCTTCACAGGCAAACAGCCAGGTCTGCTACACCTACACCGCACGAGATCACCAGTGTGTAACAAATGTTCTTCAGCAGTGGAAGGCAGAGTTGCCAAAACGCTGGATTTGGAGTGAGGCTTTTGGACTTAAGTCTTCTAGTTGGTAGTCTTGTGATAAGAGATTGGACAAGCACCTTCAGTGCCATCAATCTCCTTTTTCACAGCTGTGACATGAAGCATTAGTAACTTTCTCATTAGGTGGTCAAGAATTTTGAAAATGCCATGTGAAAACACCCTGCAACCCTCCACTAAGTAGCTGGACTTACATAAGTGGCAGCCAAAGCTGAACTACAGTTCATAAGTGGGAAGACATGGTCAGTGGCATTCTAAGTTTGCAGTCCCCAGTGTTGCCCTCTGCTTCTCTTTCCCTCAAGGTCCCTGGCCTCTCCTGAACTCACTGACGCAGGCACTCCTCCCCCAAGACCACCACCTCAACCCATTTCTGACTCTTCATGGACCAAAGATTATGTCTGCCAGCAAGTCACAACTTACTTGCTTATTATGCATCCTATCTTGTTGTAAAGTAGATTTTAATTGATTTACAAAAATATAAGGATTGAAAGAGTATAGAAATCTATATGCAAGAGAAGGAAGCAGGTCGTGGTGATGGAAGAGACTCCACCAACAGCAGGGCTCAGAGCTGTGCCAGCAAACAAGTCCCTTACACAAGAAAAGCAAAGGACTACCTCCTAGTGAGAATACTACAGAAGTAAAACAACATAGTGTCATAATTAGAATAACCTGTTTGATGAGGATTCTTTCTGTTTTATCTCTTGGTACAAGCTGCCAGCATAACTGCTCAGTGCTATTGAATGAGACTGTGGATTTTATAGTATTTATTGGCTCTCTTCTCATAGGAATGTTTTCAGCATCTCTGGCATAGTTTCTTAGTAAAATGGTGATAAAATAAATCATTAATGTTAAACTTAATGACATAATGTCTGGTACCAGCATCTGTACATAGTAGAGGCTCAATAAATTTTAATTTATTGTTCATAGTAATTGTTAATGTTTTCTATAGTAGAAATAGTAAAAAAAAAAAAAAAAAATCTAGAGCAGATGTCCCCAATCCAAGAATATTTTTAAAAATATCTAGAGAAGGGAATTAGTCAGCCCTTTAAGCTACTATTCAACAAATATCAGTCATGGCAGACTGTATCTTGATAATATTGAGTGGTGGTTAAAATTCTACTACTGGTGTCTTTTCACCCTTTGTTCCATTCAGTACACTTTTTTAGAGTACTAAGTTCTAGAGGTGCTGTAATATCAGGACCTTGATGTAGCTGGCAGTTCTGCAAATATATAAGTATAGTGTGGTAGACAAGGAGCAAAGGAAGGTGGGGGCCCTGGGGTGATGCCCACAGGACAGAGAGCTATGCTGAACTAGGAAAGAAAAGTTGAGGGGCTATCCAGGCATCAGGGGCAAACATCTGGAGGCAAAGAAACTCACTAGAATGGAATTAGGGTCTGTGGAGGGGAAAAGATGCAGCCAGGGTGAAGTAGAACACTCATAGCGTCCCAGGCATGAAGGGCTTGTGCTGTGAGGGAGGAACAGATGCAGTCTGGAAAGCAGAGGGGTCAGCAAAGGACATACATTGGGTCTGTGATTTAGAAAACCCACCTGGAATATCATGAAGAATAAATTGGGACAGGCCTGGCATCAAGCCTGGCATAAACTCATCTCTGAGGAGATTCCGCAGTGAACCAGATGAAAGGCAGTGAGAAGAGATAGCAGCAGTGAGGAGAATGGCAGGTTCGCAGGGTGCCCAGGATTAGAGGTGACAATCTTTAGCTGAAAGCCCCGGGGTGGTGTCATGGATACATGCTAGCACCTTTACGAAAAGAGAAAAAATGGAAGGGGCAGGTTTAGGATTGCCTTTGTCTTGGTTCAGTGCAGACTGACCATCTCTGCTTTGCAAGTCAGCTGAGCTGAGGTTGCTGAAAGGGAGGAGCCTAAGAGCAGCACGTGCCCAGTGGAGTGCCTGCCTACTCTGCAAAGGGTGCTGGTGCTCTGTAGCAGGATCACTGTGGACCCAGAATGGACCTGGAAGTCTGTCCTGAGCACTGTGATCCAAGTCTTCAAGATTCTACCGGAGAAAGTGGCTTTCCTGAGTGTGGGCAAACACTCAGCCTTCCATTAGAAAGGAGCTCTCAGTAAAATGCTCATAAAGTATAATCCCAATGTGACGTCATTTGGGCCTTTGATAATAAACTGTCTAAAAGATACATAACTGAACGAGTCAACTAAAGGTATCAGTTCTAAATCTGTTGAGTGTAGGGAAATGTTCATCACAGGCTACAACTTTGGTTTTTGAGAAATTGGCCGGCATCCATGTTTAATTAGCACAGGCACTTATCTGTTAAGGTCACTCCCAGTTTATAGTAATAATGTAATATGTGATTTACTTTCAAATAACTTTTTCTATTCGTTATTTGTTTTGGTTAGGGAGACATTCACGTCATCCAGAAGTGGTATAACTTCAGTGAGGTGAGATAGGTTTTTTTCTGTCGCAGGAGATGGAACCCAGGGCCTCATCAATGTTAGGTAAGCACTCTACCACTGAGCTATATCTCTAGCTCCCAGTGAGGTAATTTTTAGAAGAAAAGATTATGAGGTACAATTCTGTTTTGTGTTGCTGAGAAGTATCAGATCTGTTGAGAGACAGTTTCTTTTTGGCTCTCACTGCGCAGTGGGTACAGCTTGTCATGGTGTTATAAACATAGGTCTCTACCATGTCACATCACAGCCCATAGTTCACGTCTGCTCCCCAAGTAGAGGGAGAAAGGGTATGTAAGAGCTAGAATGGATGTCACTAAGATTTCTCTTCCACTGATAAAACCCCAGGGATGAGCAATGACTGGAAAACGGCCTCCACACAGCTTGCTCTTCATACACCAGGAACACAGGAGCCCAGGACAGCTTGTCAGGAAGAATTTGGCACATATTATAGATGAAAGTTCTAATAAGTTGATAGAATTCCAATTTAGGATGAAGTAAAGTTTACCAATTAAAAAATAGAATAGCTTATACTCAAAGAATGAACAGTTTAATAACAGTTCTACTCCATTATGTTGTAAGGACACAATGATGGGTTCCTCAGTGTTTACCATCTTAGTGTTTACCATCCAACTAGTTTCTCTTAGTTTGTATGCAAACAGTATTTGACTATATCATCTGGCTTTACTCTAAAGACAGAAAATTCAATATTTCATTGCCTACATATTGGGTCTCACTATGCTTTGAATGTTAAAATGAATCACAGTAAAAAGAAAATGTGACTGCTGGCCTGAAAAGGTGAATTTATGTCATTTGGAGCTCAGGATGAAAGAAAAGTTAAAATACTATATATTCTCAATTCTAGTCCATTCCTTTTCAGCAGTTTTAGAGGGCTCCAAAATCAGATGCGGATTAGAATTGCACACAGATTGGATTTGGGTCTAGCTAACTAGCTCTTTCAACCCATATCTAATGAGCACACAGTTCTAATCCACATCTGATTTTGTAGCCCACTAAAACTACTGAAAGGATATGGATTAAAATTGAGAATATATAGTGATTTCTTTGAGAATTTCTTCCCACATTCTACAGATATCTGCCTATTTTGAATCTACCTAATGAGACTTCAGTGGTACCACTGTGGCGTCCGATCCCATCAGATCTCGGAAGCTAAGCAGGGTCGGGCCTGGTTAGTACTTGGATGGGAGACCACCTGGGAACACCAGGTGCTGTAGGCTTGGGAGAAGGACTGGCAGCCCACTCCCAAAAGACAATCAGTTATTGAAAACCCTACAAATAGCAGAGAAGCACTGACAATAGTGTTTTGTCTGTTATACATAGGGTCGCTAGGAGTCAGACACTGACTCGACAGCACCTAACAACAACAATAGCAATGAGTCAAAATATAGCCATTCATGGTTATATGTGTGAGATTCTGCCTGGAATTCAGTCCACACACTGAAGATTCCATGGTGAGTACAAAAGAATGCACAAGACAAATGAAGTGTCCAAAGTAGAAGATTAGGAAAAAAGCAATTTAAGCAATTATTCTATTTAAGATGTTATCATATAGTCTTCATAGAATTGGTTTAAGGCTGTATATTAGAAACAGACAGGTTTGTCACTTAGTTTGTGGGTAGTAGTTGATTAGAAAGCTATGTCCTAATAATCTAGGAGCGAAATGTTCTAAAACCCTAGATGTAATTGTTGTTAGGTGCCGTCGAATGGGTATCTAACTCATAGCAACCCTGCGTACAATGGGCAAAACAGTATTGTTAGTGCTTCTCTGCTATTCATAGAGTTTTCAATGGCCTAGATGTAATAGCATGTACCATTTTATTAAAATGTAACATCTGTGCTTGAAACTTTCCAGATCTTGCATATGAGGAAATTCCAAGCATTCAGTAACAGATGATGTTAGAGGGTAGCTGGTGGATGACATCAAGTGTTGGGGTGGTGAATAGCTCTGTTCACATAGGTTGAAAATGTATAATCTGGAATCAAATGTTCTCCATGCTGTCAGTGATCAACAGCAGGCAGCCTGTGTGTGCTCCCCTGTGGTGAGGCTTTGTTTCAGAGTTTATATGGCACACAGCTGAGAGTAAGGAAGAGGCACAGGCCAGAGCCTTTCTATCCAGGCCAGCTGTGGCGGCAGGGAGGGTCTCTGGATCTGCTTCCTGGAGCCCTCTGAGGGCTTCATTCTTTTATGGTGATTAATCCCTTCATTAGGAACAGGTTAGTTTGTCAGATGAAGGCTGTAGCTTACTTGTTAACTAGTTTGATGTCCAAACTTTAGAGGCTTCAATACTAATTTTATTAACTTTGTCAGCATTTTTCTGGTGGAATGTTGATAAATGCAACCATTCTTTGCTAAAAAACCAAGTTAGAGATACTGAGAAGTTAATCAAGACAACTGGCAAAGAGGGACCTGAGGCTAACTGCCATCATGGGATTTCTGAGTAGTGTGGATGATAATTGCAAAACAGGTAAAGGCTTCTTATTTTATTTTTTTATTTTTTTTTCCCCTATTTAATGTGTTCTTTTTTTGGTAATTTTTTAGTGTACAACTTAATTGTTTTCATTATGACATTTCCATCCATGCATATCATTGTACATTGCTAATGTTCTCCTCACTGATTACCCTCTCATGACCCCCGACTGACACCCTTCCTCACCACCAGTGCTTCCCGCTTCTGCTTGCATGTCTTCTTTGTGTGTATGTGTGTATTTATATTATATATTACATACACACACAGTAATGACCAAAAACATACAACCAGGAGTGCTAAAAAATCTGTATAGACATTTTAAGAGATGTGATCTATGTATTTTGTTTTGAAGTTGACTTTAATTAATTTAATCAATTTTGATGTTAGCTCAAAAGATGGATTTAACCAAATGAATGCTGGTGCCACCATGCGACTGTCAGGATGAGGAAAATGGCAGCAGTACAATTGTTTTTCAAGAAATACAATATTATTTTGAAGTGGGATTTTAAATTTGAGAGCACTGTAGAAGTAAAGTGAAGGTGTGAGTATGCCACAGGAACACCAACACACCTAACAGCTACACACATTTGTGATAAGTTTGAGACATGGTACTTGGTGATGTGCATAAGAGAAGATATGGGTCACCTCGCACAGCAAGTCCTGCAGTTTCTGCTGTGGTAACCATGTGGCACACCTATTGTAATTATAGAAGTCAAAAGTGACTTGTATTCATCTTTTATTATCAGTATTTATTGGGTATTCGCCCGCAACTATACCACTGTGGCATCTGGTCCTGTCAGATCTCGGAAGCTAAGCAGGGGTGGACCTGGTTAGTACTTGGATGAGAGACCACCTGGGAATACCAGGTGCTGTAGGCTTGGGTGAAAGACCTGGCAAGCCCCTCCCAAAAAACAATCCACCATTGAAAACCCTATGAATAGCAAAGAAGCACTAACAATACTGTTTCGCCTGTTGTACGTAGGGTCACTATGAGTTGGACATGTGCCAATGACAGCAGCATTGGTTACTACAATTTTAATAGTTTTTTCTTTTCTTAAAATGAGTATCCTTTTTTGATACCTTCTGTATATATAGATCCAGATTTTGCCTTTGAGAGCAAAGCATGTCATATTTCTCTTCTTTCTCCCATTACCCTTTCTTCTGGCTCATTCCTCCCTCTCTTTTCTCCTCCTACATAATATCCTGCATCATTTAATATTTTCCTGTAGCATGTTTCACTACTGCCACTTGAGGCTTGAATTTTTTCTTCACTTCCTTAACCTTGAGAAACACAGAGCACATTCTTCCCTTTTGATTTTCTGCCTCCAGCTCCATGCACATGTCATTATATATTTGTTTTTGTCTTCTCGAGTTGCCTTCTGAAATCCTCTGTTTAGTTCCTTAACTTCATCATGTCTTCCTTTTGCTTTAGCTGCTCGATGTTCAAGGGCAAGGTCCAGTGTCTCTTTTGACATGTAATTTGGTCTTTTCTTTTTTTCTTGTCTTTTTAAGAACTTTTTGCTTCCTTCTTGAGTGATGCCTTTTATGTCATGCCACAACTCTTCTGGTCTCCTGTCATTTGTGTCTAATGCATTAAACCTATTTTTGAGGTGGTCTCTGAACTCAGGTGGGATATACTCAAGGTCATACCGTGGCTCTCATATACTTATTCTAATTTTCTTCAGCTTCAGTTTGAAGTTGCATATGAGAAGTTGATGGTCTGATCCACAGTCAGCACCTGGTCTTGTTTGGACATTTTGTACAGAGCTTTTCCATTGTCTCTTTGCACATATGTAGTCAATTTGATTCCTGTATGTTCCATCTGGTGAAGTCCATGTGTGTCGTCTCCGTTTATGATGTTGAAAAAATGTATTTGCAATGAAAAGGTCATTGGAGATGGGAAGAATACACAGAATCATTATACAAGAAAGAATTGGTAGATGACCAACCATTCCAAGAGGCTACATATGAAGAGGAACCAATGGTGTTGAAGGACGAAGTGGAAGCTGCCTTGAAAGAACTGGCGAAACACAAGGCTCCAGGACTTGATGGGATACCAATAGAGGTGTTTCAACAAACAGATGCAGCACTGGAGGTGTTAACATGTTTATGCCAACAGGTTTGGAAAACAGGTACTTGGCCAACTGACTGGAAGAGATCCGTATTTGTGCCTATTCCCCAAAAAGGGGATCCAGCTGAATGTGCAAACTATCGGACAATATCATTAATATCGCACACCAGCAAAATTCTACTAAAGATCATTCAGAAGCGACTGCAGCAGTATATAGACAGGGAATTACCGGAAAATCAAGCGGGATTCAGAAGAGGACGGGGAACCAGGGACATCATTGCTGATGTCTGGTGGATGTTGGCTGAAAGCAAAGAATATCAGAAAGATGTCCATCTATGTTTTATTGACTATACAAAGGCATTTGATTGTGTGGATCCTAACAAATTATGGATAACACTTCAGAAAATGGGAATACCAGAACACCTAGTTGTGCTCATGAGAAATCTGTACGTGAACCAGGAGGCAGTTGTTCGAATAGAACAAGGAAACACTGCCTGATTTAAAGTTGAGAAAGGTGTGCGTCAGGGCTGTATACTTTCACCCTATCTCTTCAATTTATACGCTGAGCAAATAATCCGAGAAGCTGGACTTTATAAGGAAGAACACGGCATCAAGATTGGAGGAAGACTCATTAACAACCTTCCTTATGCAGACGACACAACTCTGCTTGCTGAAAGTGAAGAGGATTTAAAACATTTACTGATGAAGATCAAAGATCATAGCCTTCAATATGGGTTACGACTAAACATCAACAAAACAAAAATCCTTATGACTGGGTCAGCACGCAACTTCACAATAAATGGAGAAAAGATTGAGGTTGTCCAAGATTTTGCTTTGCTTGGCTCTATAATCAACACCCATGGAAGCAGCAGCCAAGAAATCAAAGGATGCATTGCTCTAGGAAAAGCTGTGGCAAAAGATCTCTTTAGAGTATTGAAAAGCAAAGATGTCACATTGAAGACGAAGGTGCGTCTGACTCATGCCATGGTATTTTCAGTGGCATCACATGGTTGTGAAAGCTGGACATTGAACA
>VMDO01031894.1:0-10618 GCA_007922755.1 Pedetes capensis
TTTGAATTTGCCTGTTATCTAACATCTACAAGGATACATATCACATATATCCTGTGATATAAGGATTAATTGAGCTATTTCCCCAGGAACTCTTATCAGTTTATATTTGCTAATCATCTTTCCAAAACACAGATTTTGGTTTGCTCTTGTGGCTATGGAAACTGTGGTGTGTTATTCAGCTGGTGCATTGTTGTGGCAGAGAAACTGATTTAAACAAATTTATAGGGAAAAAAGTACTTATTTGATGGTTTATGATTAGAGGATTGCAATCCACAGAGCCATAGGAGGAGTGTGGCACTGTGGCAGGACAGGCCTAGAAGGGCCCATAGCAGATGACGTTAAGTCATTGTATCAGTGCCTGAGAAAGCGACACAACTGTGGGTCTGAATAAAAACCTCCTTAGTTCCAACCTTAGTGACTCACTTCTGCTAAGCTAGACCTTCATCCCAAAGTTTTATAACCTCCATGAACAATGCCACCAGCTGGGGGCCAAATATTCAAAAACTTGATCTTTGGTGAACATTTTAGATTCAAGCAATGACACTTGGCTCCCTACTTTCTTCCCCCACACAGCATTCAATCTTCTTAAACTATCACTCATATTCTTTCTAAATTGAGCCTATTTATTCTCTTTCAGGCCAATGTTTTTTGCTAATCTCATCTTTAGGTATATGTCCTATGGTTTAGTGTGACCAGACATACACTTATATGAACGTTACAAGTTTGTTCATATTCTTGCTTTCTTGGTTGTGTCTCCCCTTCCCATACCCTTTCCTGACTTACTAAGAATAGCACCTTGAGAACAGAAAGGGACTTCACTCTCAAATGTTATGCATTATGCATTGCTTTCATTCTTACTGATCCCAGGACTTATTTTGATACTGTTGACAGAAGAGCAAATTAACACACCTGGAAACACATCAACATAGGCAACACGAGATATCACAATATGACCATGCATTAACCCTCCACTCAACATTCACAATTATCATTTCACATGCTGAGTCCAACACATCCTCCAAACTCTGATTAAAAGGGCAATAGTACATTTAACCATCTTGCCATGCCTCTCTTAGATGAAATGCTCTGTGTCCTGTGTCAGTGCCCTCAGCTTCTTTTGATACTTATCACGTGAAGAACACATTTATTCACAATAGGTGTGCAGAGCATGTGTAACAAGAGAACATTGAGCTGCACTGGTTTTGACAGCCATTTATGTTCTGCCTTTTATTTAACACTGAGGAAGCATTCGCAAGATTCCTTCCCCCATGCCATATAGGACATAATCCTCTAAAATTCTATGTACAAGCTTATAGTCCTTTAATCACACAATAACTATACCATGAACTAAGTATATGGAAAGAAAATTGAACATGTGGATAAAACCTGAAATTGCTATATAAATGTTTTCAAATACTTAGAAGAAAACAATTATTTTCTTTTCACTCATTTAAAAGGAGTGATTTTCCAACTAAACATAGTAGTTCAAACACACTTTTTAATTTCTTTTCCTTCCCCAAATGCCATTTTGCAGAGTAAAGGTGATTATCAGAAGATGCTCAACATCATTGTCATCAGCAAAATGAAATTCAAAATCATCATGAAATTCTACTTCTACCTATTAGGATGACAAGAATGAAAAAATCAGAAAAATGTGTGAGGGAGATTGTGAAGAAATTTGGAGTCTCATAAATTGCTGTTGGCAATGCTAAATGGTGAGGCCTGTGAATAATGTGACATTTCTTCAAAATGATAAACAATGGCCCAGTAATTACATTCTTATGTGTATTCCCAAGAGGGTTGAAAACATATATCCACACAGAAAATTGTATATCAGTGTTCACACGGTATTATTAATAATAGTCTAATGTGGAAACTCAAAAGACCATGACCTGATGAATAAACTGTGGCTTATCCATACAATGGAAAGTGATGCAATCATTAAAAGGAGTAAAGTATTGATAGCATGTTACAACATGAATGAACCTTGAAAACCTTAAACTATGACTACCTACTAGAACATGGATGTATTTTGAAAACTTACCACATGTTATGCGATCAAATTCCTATCAAATGTTTAAGTAGAGAAATGGACAGAGACAGAACATAGATTAGTAGTTTTATAGGGCTGGGAAGATAAACTGCTAGGGAAATAATAGCTAAATTGTGTGGCATTTCTTTCTAGAGCTATAAAAATATTTCAGAATTGACTCTTAGTGGATACATAACTCTCTGACTATATTTATAAAATTGAATTGCATACTTTTCATGGGTGAATTTTATCATATATAATTACATTTTAATAAAATTGTTAAAGGATTTCAAAAATCTAAGTGCTTAAAGATGACAAGATGGTAGAGGATAAGACAAAATGAGTTAACACATATTTAGAAGATAGAAATCTGGGGGAGGGGAGGCAAGCGATTTTAGCAAAGCAGAAAAAGCAACTGCAAAACAATTTCCTCCACAAAACTGCAGGATATACATGAAAAGGTGACACTAAATTAGCATCCCATAAACATGGTTTCTTAAAACTTTTCAATTTTATGTTTTATATACTGAAAAAAAGATTTTTTTCTTTCCAGTATTTTGTAAAACTCCGTTTACAACATTTTTTAAAAAATTAGGTCTTGTCAAGTGACTCATAGCAACCCTGTGTACAACAGAATGAAACACTACCCCACAGTGTGCCATGGCCCAGACTGTCAGTGCTTCTCTGCTTTTCATAGGGTTTTTGATGGCTGATTTTCAAGAGTGTGGTGCCGGTCCTTCCCCCTAGCCTAGTTCCTATGGTGAGGCCCACAGGATTCTAGTTCCCAGAATTCCCAGGCATTCTCCCACCCAAGGACTAACCAGGCCTGACCATGCTTAACTTTTGAGATCGGACTGGATCAGACATATGTAACATGATATTTAATGTGCAAAATGAAATAGTATCATTAAGCCAATTAATATAGCCATAATCTCACATAATTATCACTTTTTGTTCTTGTTAAAAACACCTAAAATCTACTCTCTTAGCAAGTTTCTAGTATACAAACAATATTAATTATAGTCCTCATACTGTTAGATCTCTAGACATGTTCATTCCCAGTTTCAGAGATTTCGGTCCAAAATTCTTGGCTCTGCTAATTCTAGACCCATGATGAGGCCAAACATCATGGCAGTGGTAACCTGTGGCAGAGGTTATTCACCTAGTGACATACAGGGAACACAAGAGAAGTGAATACAGCAAGGGGTAGGGCAAGATAAAGCCCCCAAGGACATTTCCCCAGTGATCTATTTACTCGAACTTGCTTCCACCTCCTAGTTTTTGCCACTTCCCAATAATGTCATCATATTGTGAGTCCATCAAGAAAAAGCCCATTTATTATGTCAGAGCCCTCAGAATCTAATCACTTTCCAAGAGCCCATCGGCTAGCAACCAAATTCCCAGTACATGGACCTATGGGAAACACTTCATCTTCAAGTCATAATCACAACACATAGTTGGCTCAATTTACTATCAATTCAGTCACTATATCTTTTCATGGAAGAATTTAATCCATTTATATTTAGAATAATTATTAATATGTAAGAATTTACTGTTGCCATTTGATTAAATGTGTTCTGGTTTCTAGTTCCTTGGTTCATCTTTCTATCATCTTTTATAATTTGATGTTTTTCTTTTTCTGTTTTCTTTTTGTTCTTGTTTCTGAGGTGGGCTTCTACTATATTGCACAGGCTGGCGTCAAACTCTTGGGTTCAATGATTCTCTTCCTTCAGCTCCCCAAGTGGGGTCTCTATAAGTAGGATCCAATTTGATGCCCCAAACAACAACAGCAGCTTCATGTGTCAGTGCTGGTACCTTATAATAAAGGTTTCATAGTTTCTCCCTCCTATATCTTTTAACATTGCTTTAATTAATTTCAGTTATCCATATACCATAATCACCTGATATGTTATTGTTATCATTTTCACTGTCATGCAAATTGTTGTTTTTAGATGTCATTGAGTCTGGTCCAATTCATAGTGAACCTAGGAATAAGAGAACAAAACTCTACCCAACACTATGCTGTGACTGGCATTCTGTCAGTGCTTCTGTTTTTCACAGAGGTTTTGATGGATGATTGTTTCAGGAGTGAGATGCCAGGTTCTTCTCTCAAGCCCACAGCACCTGGTATTCCCACGCAGTCTCCCTAGACTACCCATCTTATGAATACTTGGGTCCAACCCTGCTTAGCTTCTGAGATCTGATGGGATTGGATACCACGGTGATATGGCTGTAGATACTATGTAAATTAAGAATAAGAAAATAAAAGTTTTATTTTACCTTCATTTCTTCTCTCATTGTTCGCCCTCTTTTCTTTGTATAGATTCCACCCATCCTTTTCTTTTGCCCTATAGAGCTCCTGTTAATGCTTTTTTCAGAAAAGATTGGCTGGTGAGGAAAGTTCCTTTATGTTTGTCTGAAAAAGTTTTTTTTTTAATCTCCTTTGCTTTTGAAGGATAACTTCTCTAGATACAGAGTTCTAGTTCTATTATTTTCACCCAAATTTTAAGATAATTTCATTGCATTCTTCTTCCTTACATGGTTTTTGATAAGAATCTCTCCTTTTTAAATTATTTATCATGCTTGGTTTTATGTGACCTTCCATGATCTATGGTTAATATCATTAATTTTGAAACTCTTAGTCATTGTTGTTGTTGTTAGGTGCCGTCGAGTCGGTATCCGACTCATAGCGACCCTCATAGGGTTTTCAATGGCTGACTGTTTCGGGATTGCCTTGGGAGTGGATTGCCAGGCCCTTCTCCCATTTTTGCGGTGCTGGGAATTGAACTTGGGGCCTCAGAGACTGCAGCACAGCGCTCTACCCACTGAGCTAAATCCCAGCTCTCTTAGTCATTAGTATTTCAAATATTTCTTCTGCGTCACTGTTTTTACTTCTGCTCTAATTACATTTGGAAACTACCACACTGTTCTCATAGTATTTACAGAATTATTTTTTAATTAATTCTTTTTCTCTTTGCATTTACAAGTTTCTATTGATACATTTTCAGACTCACTTCTTTCCTGGGCCATGTGTGGTCTACTGTTGGGCTCATTAATAGCATTCCTCATTTCTGTTATAGAGTGTTGATTTCTAATATTTCCTTTTATCTATTTTAGAGATTTCATCTCTCTTTTTACATTCTTCAGCTATTCTTGAATGTTGCCTCTTTTTCTTCTATTGAGCTCTTAACATATTAATCATAGATTTTTACATTCCATTTGTGGTAATCCAAAATTGGTGCCATATGAGTATGTCTGATCTATGCATTTTCTATTCAGGCATATTTTTAAATTATTTTTGTTTTGTCTTGAACATGTCTTGTAATTTTTTCGTTGAAAATGAGACATGATGTTTTAGGCTATAAAAATTAAGGTAATGCTAGGATTTACTTTGATCTGGCTAGGGGTTGTATTGCTATATTGTGTATAGTGCTGTGAAAAATGTTTGTTGTAACTGTACCTGGTAGATACTTGGTTTGCTCAATTGTCATTGTCATTATCTCCTCTGATGTCTTTATCTTTCCCTAAGATCACTTCCTTACATAGAGTATACACTTTGTAACTCTTTCAGGTATCACCCCTGTTAGTGTACTGGAGACCTGTTAAAGTGATGGTAATGTGTGGGGGAGCAGATATGATCAATTCTTTGCTATTCAGTGACTCAGTGGGTTTGTGTGCATTGTGTGTGTATTCTCAAATGCTACTAAATATTTTCCCCAACCTTTCAAGTGGGAAAGGAAGGCTAGAAGCCTCTGGATTTGAGGAACTTGCTCAAATGATGTGGGTTAAGGCTCTGGTTCTTTCTTCCCTTTCTGGACAGACAGGTGTTATGGAGAACACTCAGGGTATATTTTTAATTGTTTATTTTTGCTCTCTTCCCACCAGAAACTTTAGGGTTTAGACATGGTACTTCACTATGGGTATTAGTCAGCTTTCCATCACTGTGTCAAAATACCTAAGATAATCTGGGCATGGCGGCTCACACCTGTAGCCTGCTTAACTTAGAAAGACCATGTCCAACATATTAAAAAATTAATAATAATAAATGGGATGGGGGCACAGCCCAGTAGAATAACAATTGCAAAGTATGTGTGAGGCCCTGCATTCAACCCCATAGTACTGAAGAAAGAAAATAATAATGATATAAAATATCAAGATAACTTAAAGAAGGAAAAGTGTATTTGGGTGATGGTTTGGATGTTCTGTTCTATAATCATGGCCATGTTGTTCTATATATGTGTCATTGCAGTATATTGTGGTATGAGAGCAGGTTGGAGGAGGATGCTCGCCTCTTAATGATTGGCAAACAAAAAGAGGAAAATGCCAGGGTCCCAATATTCCATTCAAAGGTACACCCCTCTTGGCTACTTTTTTTCTAACTATGAACCCCTTTCTAAAAAATTCCACTACTTCCTACCAAGGCCAGAGAGTGGTGACCAAGCCTCTAACACATGGGCTTTGAGAGACATTCTGGAACCAAACCTTAGAACTGTGAAATTCTGGAGGTAAAATGCATGGAAACCAGGGGTCTCCTAAAAGCATAACCTCATGTGTTCTCCCACTCTCAACAGCATTCAAAAAATTTTAAGTGTGCATTTAATGATTCTTACCACATGTCTGTCAGCTTGTTGTGCTGTGGGGGTTTGCATGTTTTTGTGATGCTGAAAGCTATGCCACTGGTATCTCGGATACCAGTGTGGCTACCCATCATGAAAAGGTTTCAGCTGAGTTTCTAGTCTAAGACAGACTAGGGAAAAGGATCTGGCATCCCAGTCCTGAAACAATTAGTCATTGGAAACCCTATAAATGGCAGGAAAGCACTGCCAGATATAGTGCAGGAAAATGACCCCCAGGCTGGAAGACATTCAAAAGACAACTGGGGAAGAGTTGCCTCCTTAATGCAGAATTCACTTTAATGACAAGAGTGGAATAAATCACCTGGCACATCCTTTGGTTCGTGAGGCATGACTCAAAATGAGAAGAAACAGTGGCTGCAATATTGGGCTTAATGTAAAAGATCATACGTATGGCACAGTGCTGTGTAGTGTTTCCTTCTGTAAGACATAGGGTCATCGTGAATCAGATCCAGCTAGACAGAAACTAACAAAAACAAACACAACCAATTTATGCCCTAGTAGCTTCTGCTACAGAGAAGCTGATTTTGACTAAGATTCTCATCATTTCTGAAGGTTTGGGGGATGTGTTTGCCTTGTGACATCAATTTTATTTTTCTTTTGTTCCTTTTTTTGTGAGTTCAGTGAAAGTCATTTTTAGTTTATTCACATTTTTCTTTCTTCTAACAATGGGAATGGTGGCTTGCAAGGTCTCTACGAGTCAGAGATGGAACCAGGAATTTTTACTGAGAGAATACTTCTTTATTTTTCTGTCCTCCCCATATTTCTAAATGAATTTGGTTGGCTCAGAGAGACATCTGAGATGAGTAAACAGGACATCATATTTCCAGGGGAAGAGACTGGACAGGACTAGGAGTTCATGGAGAAATAAGTATCTGAAGCTCAGATACTACTTATGTGCTTTTACTGGAAATTTCCCAAATAATATCCAAAATAATAATCATGTGGTCCCTGCATGGCTTAGTTAGAGAATTTGGGTTCTCTTAAGAAGAATGGCTTCGCTGAACACTTCACTTTAAGTACCATTCCCAAATCAGATGTCCCTTCCTCAAACCTTCTTTTGTGTTAGGCTGATCAGAATAGCAGAGCCAAGCTTCAGAGAGGACGGAGCCCTGGCTCTGTCTCCAGGACACAATGTCTTCGCAGCCAAAACAGGCATGAATGTTGGCCTTCAATCCTAAAAATCTGAGGAAGAAAATAAAGTGTACTTCTCACAGATAAAATCTCCTTTGTGTTTTTCAAGGATGATTAAATTGGAAAGACTTATCACTTTTAAAAATTCACTACAAGAGGGAATACATTAATTAAAACAGCAAGTCAAATTACACTTGGATAACGAATATTTGAGCCTCCTAGAAAAAGCAGCAGGAAAAGTGAGTCCCAAGCCCTTGTTCTTGTTTCATATTGTGAGGTCAGCACTAAGAGGAGGAGAGGAACATTTACAAGTAGGTTTCTCCCTGTTTGACGTCAGCCTAAAAGGCTACCCCTTTCTGTCCCTTCCATAGGGCACCAGGTTCCTGAGCACTGTATATGGCAACTACTAGACACAGTCACTCAAAGGACAGAGTCCTCAGGGAAGAGGCTCACTGCTTATCAGTCAGACCCAGGGCACCTCCCAGAGTCCCTGTTCTGTCCAGGATGTGCCTGGAGCAGCAACAGACCTGTATGGTAGTGCTCCCCTGGCCCTATGAGACATCCAGGAAGGACAGCAGGTGTCTTTGGGGTCAGAAATATTGTCTTCTGTTATTGTGTAAAATACTTAATGCCATGGGTGCCCAAAACAATCTCCTACGTAACTGCTGATTTCTGTGCTTCATGTGATGGCTTTGAGCATCATAGTCACAGACACACATATATAAATGTGAGCCTTATTATTATCATTGAGCATTTGACCTTCTCTATTGATTCCTGGGCCTTCAGCCATAGTCCTGTGGCATCTGATCCCATCAGATCTCGGAAGCCAAGCAAGGTCAGGCCTGGTTAGTACTTGGATGGGAGGCCTCCTGGAAACACCAGGTGCTGTAGGATTGGGAGATGGACCTGGCAACCCACTCCCAAAAAACAATCCACCATTGAAAACACTATGAACAGCAGAGAAGCATGACAATAGTGTTTCACCTGTTGTACATAGGGTTGCTATGAGTTGGATACCAACTCGATGGCACCTAAAAACAACCACAACCATTGATTCCTGCAGCTTTCTGACTTTCATATATTAAGCATTTCCCATAAAGGGTATTAAGGCTTGAATCAAAAATGTCCCCCCAAAGTCATATGTCTGAATGCTAGGACCCCAGCTGGTGATGCTATATTGGAGGCTGTGGAACTTTGGGATGTTGGTCCAGCCTGGTGGTTGTAGGTCCTTGGAGGTGGGCCCTTGGAAGTTTTACCTGGACCCTCAATTCTACTAACTCTCTCTCTCTGCTTCCTGATGCCACAATGTGAAGATTTCCTCCACCATAGGCACTGTTTCCAATTACCCATCCATGTCCCCGACTACGATGGGCTGAAGTTTGTTATTAATAACTCAGTGAATCAGAGGTATTTCCCACCTCACAGCAAGTCTGAATGTTCAGAAAAATATCAGAATAATCTAATTGCTGCCACAACCATCCGTAGATTTAGAAACTCTGAATTTTTAAGATAGCTACCCATTCACAAGTTAACTATATAACTCATTCGTTTTGTTTTTTTTTTTTTTTTTTTTTGCTTTGTTTACACTAAGAGAGGAAATATGTTTGAGAATTAGTATTTGGGAGTTTTGCCTTCCTAGATTACCATGTCATTTATCTATGGCTGTCCAGCTATCTAGCCTTCCAGACAATCCCTTGTACACATTACAACATTAAAACAACAACCATTTCTTTGTTCATGATTCTATGGGTTTAGCACTTGTGGTTTCAAGGCAGATTTATGCTCTACTTGCTTTCAGTGGCTTTTGGCTGGATACACACCCTTAGTTGCCTGCCTTTTCTTCTTTCCTCCTGTTTTTCTTCCTTGTCAGTGATTACTGGACCTCCCCAAAGGTCAGTAGCATTTGAGTCCTCTTCTGTATGCCTGCTTTTGGGGAATCCCAAACAAAGATGAAAGAATTGCATACTATGTGGAAATTCACAATAACTTTGCATATTAAAGACTTTGAGAGGCCCAGAAAGACTAATGTACTGGCCTTTCACAGTATCTTAGTTTTCCAACCTTCCTTATAACATCTGTCAAGGGAGGAGTTTAGAGTAGGTCAGTTGTTTTTTTCAGTCATTTTTAGAATATAAGCCTTTTAAAGACTGAAATCTTATGTGAAATTGCAATTCTGAAAATAATTCTTTTTAAATATGCATACATATGTTGTTGTTATTGTTAGGTGCTGTTGAGTGTGACTTGTAGTGACCCTACATACAACAGGCCAAACACCATTATTGGTGCTTCTCTGCTATTCATAGAGTTTCCCATGGCTGATTATTTCTTGGGAGTGGTTTGCCAGGTCCTCCTCCCAAGCCTACAGCACCTGGTGTTCCCAGGTATTCTCCCATCCAAGTATGAACTCGGCCCAACCCTGCTTAGCTTCCAAGATCTGATGGGATCAGATGCCACAGTGCTGTGGCTGCAGGCTATGTTTATATATAGCATTATTTTAAATATGTATATCTATAATATTACTTTATGTATACAACTTATAATAATTGTTGTTGTTGTTAGGTGCCATCGAGTCGAGTCCGACTCATAGCGACCCTTTGTACAGCAGATCGAAACACTTGACGATTCTGTGTCAGGCAAACGATCTTATTTATGTTTAAGCACATTGTTGCAGACACTGTGTCAATCCATCTGGTGGAGGGTTTTCCTCTTTTGCGTTGACCTGCCACTCTCCCAAACATGATGTCCTTCTCCAGGGATTGTTCTCTCCTGACTACATGTCCAAAATATGTAAGACGCAGTCTGGCCATTTTTGCTTCCG
>VMDO01031895.1:0-19553 GCA_007922755.1 Pedetes capensis
ACCTCATAAAAATTCTAAGGGCAATAAAATGGGCTTTGTTAGACATGGAGCAAAGAGAACAACATGGAACAGACCCTACACGGGGCAGAAGATATTCATTAGCAGACAACTGCAGGCAGCAGCTGTCTATTTTATTCTGAATGCTTTAGTAGAATAATTTTCAAATTGTAAAGGCAGATCAAAGATGGGAAAAGAGAAAATGAAGCCAAATATAGATAAAGTGATAGATAGAAATCACAAGCTGTCTTAAATGAGTTCAAATGTTCAAACTAGAGGCACCTAATTTTTTTCTGCAAAGGTAACATCTTAGGTTTTACAGCCAGAGAGTCTTGGCCGCAACTACTCAGCTCTGCTGTCATAGAAGCAAAGCAACCATTGGCAGTTTGGAAATGAATAGGTGTGGCTGTGTTCCAATAAAACTCTATTTTCAAAAACAGGCAGTTAGCCAGAGGTGAGCTGGCTGGTAATTTGCTATACTGAAGTGTAGTTCCCTGCATTAAAGCAATGGCAACCCAGAAAATGGAAAGAATTTGCAGATGTAACACAGAATCCTGAAGGTCATATGAGGGCCCCTCAGGAAAGAGGAAGTACCCAGAATCTGAAGAAGAGCAGACACCAAAAAGGTTCTAAAATTTACAGTCCACTTAGTTTAGCACAGATTTCAGGTCTATTTCTAGAACAAGTGTTGAAAAGTAAAGATGTCACATTGAAGACGAAGGTGCGCCTGACTCATGCCGAGGTATTTTCAGTTGCATCATGTGGTCATGAAAGCTGGACATTGAATAAGAGAGATAGGAGAAGAATTGATGGTTTTGAATTATAGTGCTGGAGATAAATATTGGATATACCATGGACTGCCAGAAGAACCAACTGATCTGTCCTAGAAGAAGTGCAACCAGAGTCTTCCTTAGAAGCAAGGATGGCTAGACCGCATCTTACATATTTTGGACATGTAGTCAGGAGAGACCAATCCCTGGAGAAGGACATCATGTTTGGGAGATTGGCAAGTCAATGAAAAAAAGGAAAACTCTCAACTAAATGGATTGACACAGTGTCTGCAACAATGGGCTTAAACATAAAAAAGATCATGTGCCTGGCACAGAATTGGGGAGTGTTTTGTTCTGTTGTACATAGGGTTGCTATGAGTCAAACCTGACTTCATGGCACCTAACAACAACAACAACAATTCAACATATGCTGTTGTTATTATTGTACTTTGGGGGGTTGAACTTAGAGCTTCAAACATACTTTGTAAGAGCTCTACTGCTGGGCTGCACTCCCAGTCCATTTTTTATTTTTTATGTCTAATCAGGGTCTTGCTAAGTTACACAGGCTGCCTCTGGTCTCGAACTCATGATCCTCCTGCATCTACCACCCAAGTCTCTGGGATTGTAAGTGTGTGCCACCATGCCCAGCTTAACATATATTATTTGAATGCATACCTGCACTGTTTTAAGTTCTCAGAGGTAAACACAACGACATGGCCTTTGCTCTTGTGTAATTCTTGGTCTCAAAGGAGAGAGAAAGGGATCTTATAAATAGTGATGGTCAGTGTATTGAATGGTCTGAAGAGGGAAAGGCAGGGGGCAATAGAGGCATAGGCAAGGGTGTCTAATTTAGTTAGGAGAGTCTCAGAGGGCTTCTGTGAAAAAATTGACATTCAAAGCAATGAAGTAGCCTTGAAAATGGAACAGTACAGGAAAGTGTTCTCAACAGAGTGAAAAGAATTATAAAAGCCCAGCATGGAGAGAATTCTGAGAACACTTCAGTAAACTGAAAGGGGGCTGTGTGACCACAGGACGGTGGAGGAGAATGGGACAGGAAAAAAACTGAGTAGAAGACAAGGACCAGATTCAGGGCTATGGACGCTGTCATTTCTCTGACATTGGCAAAAATGGGAATGAGATGACTTGACAGAATTTTGTTTTTACTAAGCTCATACTGGCATCAGTAATCATAATTTCCCTTCTGAATGTTCATGAACCAGGCTCTTATCTCTTCTTCCGGTTCTGCTCTTAGTTCCTGCCAATCCATGCCCTCCCCATTAAGACCTATCTGTAAAGTGCAAATCTGATATCACACCCATGCTTACTAACCTGCAGTGGATTACTGTGGTCCTTGGAACATAATGTGTTTGGATTTTAACAAGGCATTTAAGTAAGTCTTTTAAAAGACTGACTAAAAATTGGTTATATTTATGGTGTACAACATGATATTTTAGCATATGTATACCATGTGGAGTGGTAAAATTAAGCTAATTGACATATACAATATTTAACTAAGTCTTTACAAACGTTTTAGGTGACAGAATAAAATTATTGCTGGACAGAGAGAATTTAAATTAAGGAAATATCACTAACTTTTAGTATATTACCATGGGCTCAGGTAAACTTTCATTGTGGTTGTGGTATCGAGAACACAAGGGCTCCAAGGTCTCTGCATCAGGAAAATAAAGAAATAGAAAAATCACATTGCTTTTTAAGAGCTTTGGCTCAGAAGTAACAACCCCTTTGCTCACAGTCCGTTGGCCAGAGGAAGTCACGTGACTCTAAGGAAATTGCAACAGAGTCTGGGAAAAGTAAGGATGCATATGGCATGTTTGGCAAGAACTGCTTTTGCTAGGAGCATAATTATTGCATCTACGTATGTCATAACATATAAGTGGTTGGTTAATATGTTTCATAAGAGAATTGTAACTCAAAAAATATCTCAACCAGGTGGAGTGATATACCCAAATTAACAAATAGAAATTTAGGAAGATTAAATATTATGTCTTCTATTCTGGTTAAATTAAAAATGAAGTATTGTAATATAAGGTGGAGAATATTTTCTTTGGCGCATTTCAAGTGAACACACAGATGTATGAAAGACATAGTTTCAGTTAATCATATGCTCAATGTACATCACCAGGGCCTGTCAAAGTAATCTTAAGTAATCACAGCAGCATTAATATGTGTGCACAGAGTTTACAACAAGGTGGATAACAATCCCCTTGCCCTGTTGGCTAGCTGGACCACATCCACCAGTGGGTTGAGCACCAGGAACTACATTAAAAGAAGTCTGAACAGCTGGAATGAGTCTAGAGGAAGGTGAGTTGGATGATAAATGTTGCTGAAAGATGTGGAAAACATTAGATTTTGAATTAAGAGACCCAGGCATAAATGTTGGATCTGATGTTTCCACTTGATGTTGAGCAAAATCTACTGCATTTCATTTCACCATACCTCATCTTCCTCCCAGACAAAGAGAGCGATCTGGCCAGGTGGTGGCACAGAAACATGAGGCAGGAAGATTGAGAGTTCAAGGCCAGTCTGGGCTACATAGAAAACAAAACAAAGCAAAACGAAACAAAACAACATGGGGATATGGTCTTGAACTTCTGAAGTCTTTTTCAACTTGAAGTTTTGGCCTCAATGGAATTACACCATCTGAAAACAGTTGAAGGAATCTGGGGATGTATAGCCTAGAGCAGGAAATATTGAAAGAGGCCATGGGAGCTGTTTCTAGTTTAAAACATTGTCATGAGGAAAAAGAATTAAATTTGTTCTGTGGGTCATACAAGAACAGACCTATGGCCAGAAGGAAGAGGATGCAGAGAATAATCTTGTCATGGCTACCACCTACTGACAGAATGGACTTTCATGTGAGACAGTGACCACCCAGCAAAAGCAAGATGTAAGTTCCTTTCCTATTCCTCCAAAAGTACTTGACACAGTTATATAAATTTGTGTGATTATGGTATCAAAAATCTGTCATATGAATCCTCACATATCCTTAAGTTGTTTACCTCCAGTCTTCTTACCCCATATTTCTCATCCATTAGCACTTTGGGTATCTTCTTTTTTGGGCTTTGCATCCTTGATTCCCCTCTTCCATCTTGCTTTTGAGACAAGATTTTTTGGTGCTTCCTTTCTAGGCATGACTTTGGTTCCTCTTTAATTTTCTCTTCTGTTCTTTAGCTCTTTGGAGCATGACTTTGGGCAACAGGAACCACAATCAGTGACATTCTCTAGCCAAGTTAGTTGCTACTCATCTTGCACCACCTGACATCTCCATCTAACACAGGGAGGATATAGGACACTAGAGGATTCCCTGTCAAGGCTGCACAGAAGAATCCTACATTGGGTAGGAGGTTGGACTTGATGACCACTGACATCCCTTACTATTCTCAGGTTATATAACATTACTGTTATACTTCCCACTCTTCAGAGGATATAGCAAGAAACAGAGTTTTCACTGTTTCTTTGTCAGTGGCAATGCTCTGCCCAGAATGTCAACAGTTAGTAAGTCACATGTATGTATAGATACACGGCCTGCAGCCATACCACTGTAGTGTCTGGTCCCATCAGATCTTGGAAGCTAAGCAGGGTCAGGCTTGGTTAGTATTTGGGTAGGAGATGCTGTAGGCTTGGGAGAAGGACCTGGCAACTCACTCCCAAAAATCAATCTGCCATTAAATACCCTATGAATAGCAGAGAAGCACTGACAATAGTGTTCTGTCTGTTGTACATAGGATCACTGTGAGTTGGACACCAACCTGATGGCACCTAACAACAACAATATATAGATACTTCTTTTTGATTTTGCTGCTCAAGCACCTTCAGCAGAGCGTGGGAAGCTTGTCCAGCTGCTCAAGGAGATGAGCTAATGCTCTTTAATTTACCTTCTCTTCTTTGGTGTCCCATGTGACCAGGTTTAGCCTCTGATGCACAGGTGCCTAGGTAGGCAGAGGGAAGCAGCATTGGTTATGGGGCAGTACAATGCTGATGGCTCATGGGGTCAGACCATGGCTTTTGAGTCATTAGCCTTTAAGCTTGCTAGGTCTTCAATGCTGATCAAATATTGACAAGGAGGAAAATATCATCATGGCTGGGGTGAGCCCCAGAATTAGATTCTAGTGGAAAACAGCAGAAGGCTAAACCTCTGACTCCCAGATAGCCTGTACGATGGATCTTCCCCTTCATGGGGATTATATTAAACAAACAAGCAAACAAACAAACAAACAACCCACAATTGCCACCACCAAAAAATTATTTTAAATTTTTCACCGTACCTGTGTTGTTATTAGGTGCCATTGAGTTGGGTCTTACTCATAGCAACCCTATGTATAACAGAATGAAACACTCCCTGACATTGTGCCATGTCTGGCACCATGTGAGTGCATCTCTGATATTCATAGGGTTTTCAATGGGTGATTGTTTCAGTATTGTATCAGGAGTGGACTGCCAGGCCATTCTTCTATTTATGAGGTGCTGAGAACTAAACTCAGGGCCTCAGAGAGCACAGAGCAGCACTCTACAAACTGAGCTAAACCCAGCCCCCCCACTATACCTATTGTTGTTAGGTGCTATTGAGTCTGTATCCAACTCATAGCAACCCTCATAGGGTTTTCAATGGCTGACTATTTCAAGATTGCCTTAGGAGTGGGTTGCCATGTCCTTCTCCCATTTTGCGGTGTTGGGAATTGAACTCGGAACCTCAGAGACTGCAGAGTACAGCTCCACCAACAGAGCTAAATCCCAGCCCCCACTATACCTATAGTAATATCTAAACTCCATGGCATGGCCAAAATAATCTGACTTCTACCTCTCTCCCCAAAATCATCTCATATATTTATTCTACAGTTTACTTCTTGAGAGAAGAAAGCTGTGTCCTGCTGCATGCAGTGCTGAGAATAGCACTTGGCATATACCTCAATACTAATATATTAAAAGAATGAAACCAAAGGCAGGGGTGGTGGCACATGCCTGTAATTCCAGTGACTCGGGAGGCAGATGCAAGAGAATCACAAATTTGAGACCAGAAGCAGTCTGCGTAGTTTAGCAAGATCCTGTCTCAAAAAGTTAAAAAAAAAAAAAAAAAAAAAACAAGGGCTGGGGGTGCAGCTCAGTGCTATAGGACTTGCATAGCATGGAAGCGTGAGGCCCTGGGTTCAACCCCCGGTACTGAAAAAAAAAAAAAAAAAGAGTGGAACCAGACTTGACTTCCGAAGAAATTTACTAAATTCATATAATGGAATCTCTCATCACTAAATTCTTCAGCACACCCCTATAATCACATTAGCCTTTTGGGATGAAAGGCATTTGTTTGATTAACAAGAGGGTAGCTGAAGAAGTGAAGGATTATGTCATGTCCAGCTCAAAATCTTTAGGAGACTTCGGTTATGAGAATGGAATTCCTCAAGTTGGACTCTTCCCAGCACAGCAGGCTTAAGTTATTGGGTAAGTGCACATTAGAAAAATGAATTTTGGCAGCTGACAAAATATTTTCTTAATGGGGAAATAGGTGACCTTGGGTTTTGTTTCTTTTAAAAGCTGGCTTTTCTGGCATGGGCAAGCGAAGATACTTTGCAGGAGCCAGGATTTTGCAATGACAGCAGCAGTACCAGGAAAGTTGTGGGTTGTTCAGCATCCATTTCTCAGCATCCATTATAGTTAAGAATGTGATGGACCAAACATGTTTTTATTTAGCCTAAGTTTGGCTTCTGTATTGAAAAATCACCCATGATTCTAGCTGACTATATTCCAAGATTCATAAGTTTTGGCGCTTGAATCAGATACCTATGGACAAAAAAGAGAAACCATTTATTTATTCCTTTCTTCTTTCTCTTTTTTCCTCCCCCATTTAATGGTCCCAAATGTTGGTGAATGAATCAAATGTTCACTGTTTTTCCACAGAGCCTTGACATTGGAGAAGCCAATATATTCCATCATACTGTTTCCCAACTAGTTCATCATGACATTCTGTGATTTTGAAAAGATGATTTCTCTGTGTCAGGCTGTTCTAGGCTGGCTTATACTCCTTGGCTCATTTTTGACAAGACAGATGGAAGATGACAATGACATTAGCAGTATGAAAGGGAGAGAAGGGCTAGACACAGGGTGTTTATGTGTGGACCCTGGGAGCAGAAGGTGCAGGCGGAGGGGTGTTGAGACACCAGGGAGGCATTAGGAAGGCTTCTTGTTGGAGTGCCCAATACCAGCAAGTCTATAAAACTGGAAGTGAATTTTAAATAATGGAACTCTTGTTTGAGGCATTTATAGTCTCTGCTAATAAATGTCCAAGTAATCACCTTTATTGTGACTCCAAATAGCATAGATGAGGCTGCTCCCAGTGGCATCTGGAGGAAACCACCTCAAAAGCCCTCCTCAACCAGCCTGGTCTGGGGTGCCTACAAGTTTTACTTATCTTCTGTCTTGGGGTAAGAGCACCTACTCTCAAATATACTGGCCAAATGCTGATATATCCATGGGGGTGGGGGGGAAGGGGGAAAAGGGAGGGGAGTTGACAGGGAGGAGACTTGTTTATTTAGCATTAGCTAAGAATTCAAGGCCTGCAGCTGTACCACTGTGGCTCCTGATCCGGTCAGATCTCAGAAGCTAAGCAGGGTCAGGCCTGGTTAGCACTTGGATGGGAGATTGTCTGGGAACACCAGGAGCTATAGGCTTGGGAGAAGGACCTGGCAACCCACTCCCAAAAAGCAATCTGCCGTTGAAAACTCTATGAATAGCAGAGAAGTACTAACAATCGTGTGTCACGTGTCATACATACGGTTGCTATGAGTTAGATACCGACTTGACAGCACCTAAAGACACCAACAAAGAATGCAAGGGGTAGAAGGACCCAGAAGCCCACTCCCAAAACAATCAGCCATTGAAAACCCTATGAATAACAGAAAAACACCGATAATAGTGCTGGGCACGGCGCCATGTTGGGGAATGTTTCATCTGTTGTACACAGAGTCACTACCAGTTGGCCCAGAGTCTATGGCACCTAGCAACAACAATAACAAGAATGCAAGAGATGTGCAGTGGACGGAATGATTATGTCTCCCACAAATTCATATGTTCAAATCCTACCTCCAGTGAGGTGGTATTAGGTGGGGTGGGCTTGTAACAGCAAGTGTTCTCACAGTGGAGCTCTGTGAAGGCAGAAAGGGCAATGAAAGACACCTGTTCACAGAAATCAGGGAGGTGAGCCAACAGATTGATGACAACAGAACATGTGTGAGCACAAAATGGCTGGGATTTCACTTCTGCCCTCCAACTCTCACCTGAGAATATCTGTTGCAGCCCACTCTAACAGAAGTCTTGCAGGGGAGTTCTAGTGTGCAATTTCATCTCATCAAGTTGATACGTGATCAAGCTGCCATGACAGCTCTGCTGATTCCATGACCTGTGGCTGTTCCATGACAAGACAATGGTGCCTTTCCAAATGGCCCTTTACGTTACTTGCTCATTCTTTAAGCCCAGGAAAGGTATTCCCTCAGTTGCTTTTGCTTATATATTGATAGCACAGGCCTAGTGGAGGGCTGGCCAGTGGCTGGCGGTAGCATCTTCAGGAGGAGAGCCTGTAACCCCAGATGCAAAGGAAAGGGGGCTCCTCCATGACATGTACCCAGGAGGGGACAGGCATGTTATTCCCCATGTGCCTTTCAGTACTGTGTTCTGACATGGCTGGCCACCATGTATGGGTATACGGCTTCTGTACTGCACAAAAATGTCCAGATGACAGGGAGGAAGAGGAGTGGGCTGAAATGCAGCCCAGCTTCTCTCATGAGTTTCACAGATTTTCAGCCCTGACAAATGGAAACATTTTTTCCCCAGACCATTGGCCTGAAGGAGACATTGTTTTATAATTTGCACAGTCATTGGTGGTATCCCTTCAATCCTCTTCCTGTAGCTGTCTGTGACATAGCAAAGAATATATATTAGGTTTCTGCCTCCAATTCCTTACTCAGAGTTCCTAAAACCCCCATAATTTCCCAAATGACAGGGGTAATAAGAACATCTTTTGTTGTAATATTTGATCTTAGTCCATTTCCTGACATATGAGCTTCTAAGACCCTTGGAATCTCTAGAGTGACAAGTGTCCTTTTCATACCGAGAGAACTACTAGCTGTGGTCCCTAGCTAGCTCTGGGATGAAGGCTGGTTACCAGAAAGACCAAGCCTTGATTAGAAGATTGGGACTTTCAACCATGCTCAGCCCTTTCACCTCAACATCCAAAGGGGAGAGAGGGAGTGAAGATCGAATTAATTACAAATGACCAATGATTTAATCGCCTGGAGCCATAGCCCTGTGGCACCCGATCCCATCAGATCTTGGAAGCTAAGCAGGGTCGGGCCTGGTTAGTACTTGGATGGGAGACTGCCTAGGAACACCAGGTGTTGTAGACTTGAGAGAAGGACCTGGCAACCCACTCCCAAAAATCAATCTGCCATTGAAAACCCTATGAACAGCAGAGAAGCACTGACAATAGTGTTTCGCCTATTGTATGTAGGGTTGCTATGAGTTGGATACCGACTCGATGGCACCTAACAACACAACAATGATTTAATCAACCTTGTCTTCAGAATGAAACCTTCATGAAAATCCTAAACAAGGGGGTTCACAGAGACTCTGGGTTGGTGAAGACATCATATGCTGGGAGGGTGGTGCACCCTGAGTCTGTGGGGACAGAAGCTCCTGCATTCGGGATCCTGTGGACTTGCCCCTAGCACCTCTTCATGTATTTGTTCATTTGTATCCTTTACACTATCCTTTATAACAAACAATAATAGTAAATAGTGTTTTCTTGAGTTGTGAGTGTTGTTACAGAAACTTATCAAAACCGAGGGAGGGATCATGAGAACCCCTGATGTGCAGCCAAGTTGGACAGAAGTGATAGGTAACCTGGGAACCCACTATCTGCAGCTGGCATGAGAGGTAGGGGGTAGTTTTGTGGGATTTAGCCCTTAATCTGTGGGCTTTACACTAACTCAGGGCAGGTAGTGTTAGAACTGAGTTAAATTTACGCAGTTGGAGTCCACAGAGAACTGGAGAGTTTCTTGGTGTGAAAAACCCACCCTCACATTTGATGTCAGAAGTGTTGTGAGTAGAGAAATAGTTTTTCTTTAAATGTGTTACAAAGCCGTGTGTCTGTGTCTGTGTGTCTGGGGGGTGGGGCAGGCACAGGGGGTGGGGATGGGGAGAGATTTGGGAAAGCCAAGCAAGGACAGTGTACTTGGACTTCACGAACTGCCCTTGAGCTAGCCCAGCTTCTGGCCTTCCTGTCTGGAGGCTGAGTGGACCTCCATGTGGTCTCCACAAGTAGGGGGTGGGATGAAGAAATCAAATAATTTCACTCTGGTCCTCCCAAAGTGTTAGGGCGATAATACTGTGATCACAGCTTTGAAGTTTCTCCTTTCTCTTTCAAGAATCAGTAGGGCATTTCAATAAGAAGACTAAGCTTGATATAGGAGGGCTCGTGTGTGTGTGTGTGTGTGTGTGTGTGTGTGTGTGTGTGTGTGTGTTGTAGCAAGAGAGGAAAATGAGGCATAACTTGGAAGAACCAACTTCCAGCAAGAGGGAAGACAGATTGTTGATGTTGGCTATATACCGTCTGTGAGCTCATCTGGTAGGAATATGCCTAGTCAGGATGCGCTGAGAACTTAGCATGTACTTTGGATGGTTCTTTCTTCCTTCTGCCTGTCATTGCTCAGTGCTGCCTTTTAGAGGGGCTTCAGCATTGATGCTCCTTTTCTGCTTTTTTTTGGCAGTACTGTGGGTTGAACCCAGGGCCTTGTGCATGCGAGGGAAGTGCTCTACTACTGATCTGCACCCTCATCCCCTTTCTCATTTTTTTTATTTTGAGATAGGGTCTTTTTCAGTTGCATAAGCTGCCTTTGGCCTTAAACTCGTGATCCTTCTGCCTCAGCCTCCCAAGTTGCTATGATTACAGGTGTGTGCCACAACACCTGGCTAGCTTGTTGCTCTGATGTCCCTCCAAGCCATTTGATATTGGTAACCTGGCGGGGTCTCGGTGGGGTTGTTGTGGAATGGTTAATTAGGCTGGTTTTGAGCAGTGTTCATATTTCCTTTTAAACATCAAATGAGACACTGAAAGCGCCAGGCACTCTGATGCACACCTGTAATACCAGTGACAGGAGGCAGGAGGATCCCATGTTCAAGGCCAGAGGCAGCCTGCACAATTTATGAGAACTTGTCTAAAGATAAAAAATTTTCAAAGGGGGCTGGAGGTGAAGCTCAGTGGTAGAGCACTTGTCCAGTAGGCACAAAGCCCTGGGTTCAACCCCTCAGTACCAAAACAAACAAACAAGCAAACAAAAACAAAACAAAAAAGCAACAAAAACCCTGAAAGCATGTAATGCTTGTGGTCAGTCTTATTGGGAAATATAACTTGTCCATATCAGATTCCACTGTGATAATGAAAACAGGAGGTGATCCAGTTGAGTAACATGCACATATACATTGCTTTAAGGCTCTCTAGTGTAGCACAGGGCTGGGATTTAGCTCAGTTGGTAGAGAGCTGCGCTGCAGTCTCTGAGGTCCTGAGTTCAATACCCAGCACTGCAAAAATGGGAGAAGGATCTGGCAATCCACTCCCAAGGCAATCCCAATACAGTCAGCCATTGAAAACCCTTATGAGGGTCACTATGAGTTGGATACCAACTCGATGGCACCTAACAGCAACAACAATGTAGCACAATGACCCACCATGGTATCGTGCGCACAGGGAGGCCTGGTCTTGGGGCCAGGACACTCCCACACTGCATGCTCAATCTTCTACAAAACTGTGCCATTCAGTAAGACTGTTCTGATGTCCCTGGATCGTCACCAATTCCCTCTTTTCTGCAGCTCTTTCCTCCCACTGCCCGCCATCAATCTTTACTCTTAGAAGTTTGCACTATTAGTACAAATAATACTTAACATGCTTTGCATATGGGATATACACACAGCATTGTGTGAAGCCTTTACAGGGATTATTTCTTCAATAAATATTGATTGACAAACTATCATAAGCAAGAAAATGTTCCAGGTACTCAGGATATACAATAAAACAGACAAAAATCCCTCCCCCCATGAAAGTCACATTCCAAAGGGAGATAAGGACAATTTAAAAAGTATGATACAGAGATGATGAGAAATGTTATATAGTCCAAGCCAGAAAAATTGCTGATGAGGGTTTCAGTAAGGTGATCTGATAAAGATTTCACTTAAAACTGATCCATTCCACCTCCCTATAAGACAGACAATATTGCCTGGCTTGGTGGTGCACAGATATAATGCTAGCAATGGGGAGGCTGAGGCAGGAGGATTGTGAGTTCAAGGCCAGCCTGCACTACATAGTAAGACTCTGTTTCAAACAACAATAACAACAGAATGCCAAAACCCCAAATAAACAAACAGGACAAACACTATTGTTATCCTCTTTTCACAGATGAAAAAACTGAAAAAGAATATGAAAATTTTTCCTTAGGAATAGATCTATTATCAGTATTCATATGTTAGAGTCTCTCTCTTTCCCAAGTATTTACATGTAACTATCTTCTTAGCAATAGAACGCAAAGCAATTTGTACACAATTGATGAACTTTATTTATTTTTTTAAAGAAATTTTAATTTATACATAAAAACATCAAATTGTTTATATTAATGAGGTATCACATGATGTTTCAATGTATGTATCCATTGTATAATGTTTAAATCAGGTTGAACATCCCTATCTTCTTCAACATTTAATACTTTTTTGGGGGGAAAACATTTAAGATCTGTTATTTTAGTTTTTTGAGATATACAGCACATAATTGTTATATATACTCACCAGTGCCTAACTGTTACCTATAGTCACTGTGTGATAGCACACCAGAACTCCAAACTCCTATCTAACTGTAGTTTAGTACCTGTGGATTGGGCTTTCTCCATCCCTCCCTCCCGGCTACTTTTCCCAGTCTCTGGCAACCACCATTCCACTCTCAGCATCTATGAGATCAATTTTTTTTCTGTTCCACACATGAGTGAGATCATGTGGGGCTTGCATCTCTGTGTCTGGCTTATTTTACTTAACGTAATGATTTCCAGTCCCATCCATGTTGTCATTCTTTTTTGACTGAATAGTGTTCCATCATGTATGTGTACCACATTGTCTTTATCCATTCATCAGTTCAGGGACAATTAGGTTTTCCATCTCTTGGCTCTTGTGAATAGTGATGCAATAACATGGGAGTGCCGATGTCTTTTTGACATACTGATTTCATTTCCTTTGGATACTTACCCAGTAGTAGGATTGCTGGATCACATTATAGTTCAACTTTCAATTTTTTGAGGAACTTCCACACTGTTTTCTGTAATGGCTGTACTAATTAACATTTCCACTCAGTGGAGTGCAAGGGTTCACTTTTCTTCACATCCTTGCTAGCACTTGTTAATTTTTATCTTTGATAATAACCATTCTTACTGGAGTGAGGTGCTATCTCATTGTGGTTTTAATTTGCATTTCCCAGGGAGTTAGTGTCGTTGAGCATTTTCTCATATACCTGTTGGGTATTTATATGTCTTCTTTTTTATGTCTTTTTTTGAGAAATGTCTACTTAGGTCTATTGCCCATTTTTTAAAATTAGGTTATTTCTTTTATTGCTATTGAGTTTTTGGATCTCCTGTGTATTCTGGGTATTAGCCTTTTGCCAGATACATATTGCAAATATTTCCTCCCATTCCATAGCTTGTCTCTTCACTCTGATGAATATCTCCTTTGTTTTGCAGAACCTTTTTAGTTTGATGTAATCCTATTTGTCTATTTATGCTTTTGTTGCTTGTGATTTTGGAGTCTTGTTCAAAACATCCTTGCCTAGGCCAATGTTCTGAAGCATTTCTCCCATGTTTTATTCAAGTAGTTTCACTGTTTTGGGTATTACATTGAAATCTTTATTTCATTTTGAGTGGATTTTTGTAACTGGTAAGAGACAGGGGTCTACTTTTATTCTTCTGCATATGTATACCCAATTTTCCCAGCAAAAAGACTATCATTTCTCCAAAGCATATCCTTGGCCCTTTTGTCAAAAAACAATTGGCTGTTGATGTGTGGGGTTATTTCTGGGCACTCTATTTTGTTCCATTGGTCTAGGTATCTGTTTTTATCTCCATACCATGCTTTTTTGATTACTGCAGCTTTATAGTATGTTTTGAAGTCAGGTAGTGTGATACCTCCAGCTTTGCTCTTTTTGCTCAGGATTCCTTTGGCTATTTCAGGTCTACTGTACTTCCATATGAATTTTAGGGCTTTTAATTTTTTTAGTTCTGTGAAGAATGTTGTTATTTTGATGGGGATTGCAATGAATCTATAAATTACTTTGGACAATATGGACATTTTAACAACATTGATTTTTCCAATCCATGAATGCAGGATCTCTCATTTTTTTGGTGTTCTTTTCAAGTTCTTTCATCAATGTTTTATAGCTTTTGCTATAGAGATCTTTTACCTTTCATCTTAATCTGTTTGGATAAATTTATTTGTAAATGTTTTTGTTTGTTTATTTGCAGCTATTGTGAATGGGATGCCTTTCGTGATACAGTGAGGAGTTTTAAATCACTCTGAGGCAGGATAGAAAGACACGGCAAATCTGGGGGACATGGGAAAGAAAGGGCTTCTCATATTTCAGAATCTGATCTGAGTCTTATCAGCAGAGAATTCCAGCATAACCAAAAGGAAGGCTGCTGGGAGAACTGCCCGCATCCCTAAGAATCTCACCAAACCAGATTATGGACTATAGTGAACGTTAACAGACCTAAGCCATTTCCTTAAGACCAACTATATTAGGAATTTCCTCAACTCTCTCAATCTAGGCATTTTAACAATGCTCCTTTTCCAATCTGTAAATCTACATCAGACACCCGCTAGCACTCCACTGAGCAATGTAACTTCAAAACCCCCAAACCACACATATACTGGTTGTGAAGACACCTATGCACACCCGTCTCTCTCTAGACATCCTGGCTCACTCTGAAGTGTGTACTATCTCTTACTCTTTATCCAATAAACTCAAAACTCTGCTTCACTTCTCCATTTTGCCCTGAAATTCTTTTCAGTGACCAAGGCAAGGACCTGGCATCTTCCTGAGTGGAGATCCCAAGAAAGGGAGCTCCTTGGCAAGTGGTAATATTGGGGTACAGGACCCCTATACTGGCTGACAACTCCTTAGCTGGCTGGTTCAGCTTACCTGGTCTCCCTCTTCAGAATGAACCCCTGCAGGGTGGTAGGCAAGATTCTATGGCCACAGAATAGACTTTTTTGGTGGGTGTGGTTGTTATCACAGCTGACGTTAATTTTAAATAGACTTATTCAGAGCAGGTCTTGGTTCACAGCAAAACTGAGCAGAAAGTACAGAAAGTACACTCATGCTCACAGCCTCCCCACCATTGACATCTCCTCTTGCTCCTTTCACAGGGATCTGGGCTGCAGGGTGCAGACATATGGCTCACTGGATCCTGAGTCACCCCCACATCTGGGCTGCCAGGCTGTCAGGCGCCTGCCATTCTCCTCTTGCAGAGGAGGTCAGACAGGCAAACAGGGGCTCTAGACAGATGGAAAGCAGGCTTCAGAGTGTTTTCAGGGCTGAGGTGTGCTGGGCTGGGGGCCTCCTGCTATCTCAGACAACCTCCTGGCCCAGGTTAGGGAGTTTTTTCTAGGAATTCCTCAGGCCTGAAGTTCACCTTTTGCTTTTGAGTTTCTCAGCCTGAGTTGACTCACCCTGCCTTCCAAACTTGCCTTAAAAACCTCTATTTAATGTTGAGCCTTGACTAAATTCTCATGCCACAGTGTTGAGTCACCGTTTATGTCACCCCTCAGTCACTCATGCTGAGCTGCCTTTCAGACAGGCGGCCTTGCCCTGTGGCTGAAAGGAAGTAGCACCCAGCCAGACATCCACACCTTCAGGCACAGCCGCTTCTGAGAAGCAGGAGGGTGGAGAGGTGTCATCTGCCAGGGGGGCAGGAGGGACACAAGGGGGAGGAAGGGAAAGGGGGGAGCAGGAAGGGAAGAAGAGAGAGGGGGAGGGGCAGGAACCACGATCGGAGGGGAGGCCTTGGGTGAGCTTGCTTATTGAGGGCAAAGGAGGCGAGGTCATTGATGAACTTTCCACACCGAGAGCCGGGGGATGAGGCCGCACCTGGGTTTGTGCTATTTGGGAGAAGAAAGAGTGAGATCAGGCTGAGTTTCCTTATTTTTATTGGAGAAGTTCAGGGAGAGGGCTCGCCATGCGCAGTGTGTCTTCTTCCAAGGGCTGGGAGGTAGGGAAGACCTCTGCTTCCAAAGTGGGGCTGCCCTGTCCCAACAGAGCTGCTTTTCTCTGCCAAGTGCCCGAAGAAGCGGCCCCTCCTAGGGCAGTTCAAGGCCTTGCTGGTTCTGCTGCTCTGCTTGGTCACTCAGGGTCACACTCTGACTTCATCTCCCCCATGGCTCTTGCCTTCGTGAGTGCCTTCCTTCATTTAAAAAAGAATTGACACTTTGCAACGGTGTTATTATGAGGATAAATAAAATCCAAGCTAGATTCTTATTATATAAGCAATGCCTGTTTTCTTCTATTTTTTAAAAATTAAAAATAAAAGTTTTGTTTTGTCCCCAGCACTAAAGGAAAAACAACAACAACAAAAAAACAAAAATAAAAATTAAAAAATGATAAAACATTTTTATGGGCCTCTAAAAGCAACCTGTGTCTACTGTGCCTGGTGGATAAGGTGGCTCTGAGGTCCCGGGGATGGCCGGGTCTCTCCTCACTTTCAGAGGACTCAGAGGCTGGAGCCAGCGCTCAGAGGATATTACAACCGCGCCCGTCACTTTACCTGTCTGAGATGCTCTGCCAGCACTGGGGCTGCCCACTTGTTCTAAGACAGGCCTGTGTGGAACCAGGATGGCCCATCAGGCAGCAGGCTCGCCTGGAGGCCATGCTTAAGGTGTAGGGCCCCAAGGCTAAGTCATGTTCATCAAGGAGCAGACCCTGGTCATGTCCCCAGGCAAAGGCAGAGAGCACTAGGAGGCCTGTTTTGGAAATTCAGTGTTATAGATGAGGAGACTATACAAGGTAGAAGTGATCATGTACATCACCCACATTCATTCATCCATCAAATACGTATTGAACATCTTCTATGTGCTAAGCACTAGGCCTTGGGGATCTAGCTACATTTCACTCTCATGGAACATCTTACTGTACACTTGAATCCTCCAGGCTGTCTGTTTACAGCCACAGAGAAGTTAGGACAAGGGAAAGGGGAAACAGAGTCAAGTTGTTAGAAGCCTTGTCACCTATTACCTGCCAGCAGCCCAGCAGTCTTTTCAGCTCTTGATCCTTCATAATCCTATGACGCATGCATTGTCATTTGTTCCATGGAGAGGAAACAGAAGCTCACAGAGGTTAAGAAACACTGCCACAATCACAAGGCTCATGACAGTGTTGAGAAGTTCTCGCTTATTCCAAAATCTGTGATGAAAATTCCACCTGGGTATTCTGACATACTAGCTGTGATTTATGTTACAGAGGAATTTGGCTAATTCATAGTTTCCTGAGAGTATATTTTCAGAGCAAAGTTAAGTACATTCACCTTTGTCAATGGGGAGGATAAATTACCTCAGAAGGAAGCCAAGCTCAGAAAGGATGGGGACAGCCTACGTTAGGAATGTCAGGAGAGCAGGACCTTCTTAGTCCATTTCGGTTATAGTGGTAAAAGTGAGTAAATGGGGTCCTTGATGTCTAGGGGGACCCTGCAGGCAATTAGGCAGAGAGATGAAGGTGTAATAGTATAACAGGGGCCCTAAAAAATTAAAATTTCTCCAGGAAATGCCATGTTGGTGGCAAGAATGGGCCGAACCTCTGATGCCAGAAGAGGATCTCCTAAGGGAAGGAACTGTCTCTCAGGAAAAGATTAATCTCCCAGTTCTGATAACGTATCTCACAGCTAAATCTGCATATGCACATTTCCTGGCTTTTGTTTTATCTTCTCTAAAAATTATAACACTGCTACAAGGCAAGTGGAGAAAAATCAAGAATTTTTCTCTGCCCAGTTCTGGCCCAAACTATAAATAAAGCCATTTCCTTTTACCAATTCCTGTCTCCTGGTCTTTTGGTAAAGTTGCAAGCAGTGAACCTGAGATTCCAGTTACAAAGTGTCTCTTAGGTTTAAAGAAATGTATGTTTTGATATGGTGAGTGAAATGCTAAGGTAACACATCTGTTAAGTTATAGTTCTGTGCTGCATAGCATTTCTGTCAATGATGGACCACATATATAATGGTGAGCCTATAAGATTTGCCTTCCATGCTGTACTAGATATAGCAGTGCCTCTTATCCACAGGGGATGTAGTCCAAGACCCTCAGTGGATGTCTGAAACCACAGAGAGGTGTTATAATTTGTGTAACTACACTGTTTGCACAATGAAGAAATCGCCTAAGGACACATTTCTCAGAACGTATCTCCTTGGTTCCCCATATGTCTGTCAGTTTGCCCCACTGTGGGGGCTTGTGTGTTGTGATGAGGCTGAGAGTACTGCCACTGTAACCTCAGACATGAGCTAGGTTACCCATGGCGGACAGGTTTTCAGCTGAGCTTCCTGACTAAGACAGACGAGGGAGTAGGACCTGGCGAGACACTCTTGAAACAACTAGCCATTGAAAACCCTATGAATAGCAAAGAAACACTGTCAGACATAGTGCCTGAAAATGAGCCCCCCAGGTTGGAAGGCACTCAAAAGACTACTGGGGAAGAGTTGCCTCCTCCAAGCAGAGTCTACTGTGATGACGGAAATGGAGTAAAGCCCCAGGGTGCTCAACTTGCTGATGTGGCATGACTCAAAATGAGGAGAAACAACTGTAAACATCCATTAATAATTGGAACATGGAATGTATATAGTATGAATCTAGGAAAATTAGAAATCATTAAAAGAGAAATGGAGCACATAAACATTGACATTCTAGGTATCAGTGAGCTAAAATGGACCAGCATAGGCCATTTTGAGTCAGACAATCATGTGGTCTACTATGCTGGGAATGATAAACTAAAGAGAAATGGGTTTGCATTCATCATCAAAAAAGACATTTCAAGATCTGTCATTAAATACAATGTTGTCAGTGATAGATATGCCTACAAAGAAGGCCAGTTAATATGACTATTATTCAAATTTATGCACCCACCACTAAGGCCACAAATGAAGAGAGGGAAGACTTCTATCAGCTTCTGCAATCTGAAATAGATCAAACATGCAATCAAGACATACTGATAATCACTGGTGACTGGAATGCAAAGGTTGGAAACAAAGAAGAAGGCTCAGTAGTTGGAAAATATGGTCTTGGTGACAGAAACAAAGCTGGAGATCGTATGATAGAATTTTCTCAGACCAATGACCTTTTCATTGCAAACACATTTTTTCAACATCATAAACGGAGACTATACACATGGACTTCACCAGATGGAACATACAGGAATCAAATTGACTACATATGTGGAAAGAGACGATGGAAAAGTTCTATACAAAATGTCAAAACAAGACCAGGTACTGACTGTGGATCAGACCATCAACTTCTCATATGCAAGTTCAAATTGAAGCTGAAGAAAATTAGAATAAGTATACGAGAGCCATGGTATGACCCTGAGTATATCCCACCTGAGTTCAGAGACCACCTCAAAAATAGGTTTAATGCATTAGACACAAATGATAGGAGGCCAGAAGAGTTGTGGCATGACATAAAAGATATCATTCAAGAAGGAAGCAAAAAGTTACTAATAAG
>VMDO01031896.1:0-18751 GCA_007922755.1 Pedetes capensis
TTATTGTTGTTAGGTGCCATTGAGTCGGTATCCAACTCATAGAGACCCTCATAGGGTTTTCAATGGCTGTTTCGGGATTGCCTTGGGAGTGGATTGCCAGGTCCTTCTCCCATTTTTGCGGTGCTGGGAATTGAACTCGGGACCTCAGAGACTGAAGTGCAGCGCTCTACCAACTGAGCTAAATCCCAGCCCTCAAGTTTGAATGGATGTTCCCAAACAGGCCATTTAAACATCCAGCCCAGCGGATTACCCAGTACCTGAAGGTTCACTGAAGTATTCAGAGATGGTGGGTACTCTGTTATTATACTCACTGACTATCCTTAAGACTGATCACTGCCAATAACGTCACTTTACCACTATTTTTCTTTTTATGAGGACTTTATCCCTTGAATATAATTTGGTGAATTTTCTTTTTCCAATCCAAGTATCCTAGGTCTTCAAAATATATGAATGCTTCTACATCAGGCCCCAAATTTGATTTTCCTGTATTGGAAACTAGATCTGAATTAATAAAAGGATATATTTCTGAATTTAAGTTTCTAGTCTGAAGAATGTTGTTCATTTCAAGCAATCATAGCCCTCAATTTTTCTTAAGGAAAGCCCTCTACTTTTCAAAAGAATAAAAACTCACTGCTTAAAAGTCCATGAAATTACAAACTGAGGAAAAATTAACCTGCTATTGGCTAAACTTTGGAATTCAAAACTAAAAACATTCAAACTGAATGCCAAAAAGCAAAGTGGACCTAAATTATACTTTTAAAAGAGGCTACTGGCAGCCAGTTGCCATGGGGCAAGCCCATAATCCCAGAGACTTGGGAGACAGAAGCAGGAGGATCCCAAGTTTAGGTCAGAGGCAGGTGCATAATTTAGTGAGATCCTGTCTCAAGATAAAGAATAAAAAATAAAAATGGGCTAGGGGTGGAGTCCAGTGGCAGAACACATGCAAGTATATGCGAGGCCTGGGTCCAACCCCCTAGTACCAGGCCAAAAAAAAAAAAAAGTATCCCACTTCTATAATAAAAAACATATTTCAAATATCCTGCCACATTTTTTAATACTCTGTGCATCTCACTAATATCAAAATTCAGTAATTTCACAAATAAGCACAGGAGCTACTAGTTCTGTGGAGAGGAGGAGGTGATAGGGATATATCAGTATGTTTAGGAAAAGCTCATTCTGTTCATGTGATTCCATAAAGTTTTTGTATGCTCAATTACAAATTTTAAAAAAGCAAAATCTTCAAATAGTCACAAATTAAGGATACGATTTAATTCACAAATCTTATTGACCAGAACTTTAGAAAATGTAGGTTAAGTATCCCTAATCCAAAAATCCAAAATGCTCCAAAATCCAAATTTTTTGGAGTATTATATCAGGGCTCAAGAAGTTTCAGGTTTTGAAGCATTTCAATTTTGTATTTTCAGATTAAGGATGTTCAACAGGTAAAGTCTATGCAAATATTCTAAAATCAAAAAAACTCCAAAATCTGAAATACTATCCCATTTTGGACAAGAGAAAACCAGCCTATACCAATTAAATATAAAAGCAATACATTGCAATATTTCACAAAATTTTATCTTATTTGAAACATATCATTACTTAAATCAATCTATTGACACTCTGAGTGAATGCTGGCCCTGTGCTATGGTGCACAAGTGTAATCTTAGTGCATGTCTTGTAATCCCAGCAACTCAGGAGGCAGAGGCAGGAGGATCGCAAGTTCAGGACCAGAGGCAGTTTGTGTAATTTAGTGAGATCCTGTCTCAAAAAGTGAAAAAATGGGCTGCGGGTGCAACTCTGTGGTACAGCACTTTACAAAGCATGCAAGCCCAAGGCCCTGGGTTCAACCCCAAATATCGCAAAAAAAAGGGGGGTAGCCGTGGGAGTGCACCTCAATGAGCACTTGTAAAGCATGCCTGAGGTCCTGGGTTCAGACCCCAAGCACTGGAGAAAAAGAAAAAGAAAGAAAAAGAAAAAAAGGGAAGATGACATGGAAAATTAACTACTTACAGAAAACTTATTAAGTGCTGCTGAGTACGGTCCAGCTCAGGATGACCCTCAAAGGGCTTTCCATGGCTGACTGTTTTGGGATTGTTTTCAGGAGTAGCCCGTCACATCCTTCTCTCATTTTCCCCTGCTCCCACACCCTCTGTACTGAGAGCTGAACCCAGGGCCTCATGCTTTGCATGCTTTGCAAGTGCTGTACCATTGAGCTGCACCCCCAGACCCCCCCCCCCGCTTTTTTTACTTACTTTTTTGAGACAGGGTTTTGCTAAATTACACAGACTGCCTCTGGTCTCGAACTTGCAATCCTCCTGCTTCTGCCTCCTGAGTTGCTGGGATTACAGGCATGCGCCATGGTGTCCAGCCCCTTTCTCCTATTTTTGTTGAGCTGGGGATGGAACCTGGGTCCTCAGTAAGTGCAGAGTAGTGCTCTACCAACTGAGCTAAACACCAACCCCCACAGAAAATAGGAATGGTATTTAAGTCATTGGGTAAGTACTTAGTCTCTACAGTTATTCCATACAAGATCTGTACTATAATAAACTTTACAAGTAAATTGTGAGGAGAGGCCATATTTTTGAGTGTATCTGTTGTCTTTTTTTTGGTCACATAAATGACACCGGCAAGTAATAACACTAATAAAAAAAAAAAACCTACATAATTGGTATCGTGGAGTCATATGTGACCCCAGAAAGCAGTTCTCTGCCCTCAGCTAAGTGCTATAACATTGCACACCCAGCATCCACCTCAAGTCATGACATAATGAGGTTACATGGATTATGAGATTACATGAGGCAATTAGGAATATTTTTAAAATAGCAAAATTTAAACTCTGGGGTCTTTTTTGACCCTGCGATACCAGGTAAGGATTAAGTCTCACAGACTGTGATATTTTGTTATAACCGCCTGAACTAAAACACTAAGTCTGTTACTTTGAAGGAACACTAATATAGATACACGATACAGAGGGTACAATGACTGAACCATGAAATTATGCCCTCCATGAACCCTAATCAGTCAGGAAAAATAATACGTAGAACAAAATGCCCAGAGTGCAGAATAGAAAATGGTTTAACAGGAGAATTGTGAACGGCAAAGTTAGATAAAGAGGGTTAGATAAAACTTAGGATCTGGACATATAGAAGTTGAAAGAGAAAGCAAGCTTGTCTCAGCCCCCCATACCCAAGATTTCAAACACCAATAATATTTTCTACTAAGCCAACAGCTATAACACAAAATACAATCAATGTATGTCACAAATATGGCCGTTTCTGCAAGTCTGTGGTGATGCTGATGTAAGCAAACCTACTACGTATAGGGCATAAGACTTCATAATGATAAGAAATGATTATGTTATTGGTTTATGTATTCACTGTGTCACTAGAGGGAACTCCTACTTAGAAAACAAAATTTACTGTAAAATAGGATGCTGTGTGATACCAGCAGCAGCCTCACACATCTCCTGGAGTTTCTTGCCTACATCAAAAGGCCATATCAAGTGACCAACCTTTACTATCTAGGTTTGTGTAAGTATACTGTGTGATGTTTGCATAACAATATCATCAATCTACAACACATTTTGCAGAACATATCCCCATCAAGTGATGCATGACTGTGTATACATACACCTATCTGAGCAGTCTTAACAGATAAGCTAAAGTTATCCCAAGAGGAAGAACATCTTCGGCAATGAACAATAAAATGCTACTAGAATTTAATACTAGCAAAAAATAGAACACTGTTGTCAGTGAACTGCAAGTAATTTGGAAAAATTACAAATGGTACAAGAAACAAGATTGGAAAAGTACACTGAGCAGGGATTAATAAAGAATTTACAGACTATGACAGTACTTACCTCACTGTTGTTTATCATTGTAAGGTGCTGCTGAGTTGGGTCCGACTCATAGCAACAACACAACTAAACACTCCACAACACTGTGTCATACCTAGCACTGTTGTCAGGGCTTCTCTGCTATTCATAGGGATAGCAGTGGCTAATTGTTTCAGGAGTGGGCTGCCAGGTCCTTCTCCCATTTTTGCAGAGCTGGAGACTGAATCCAGGGTTTCAGATTATACAGACCAAAGGCTATACCAACTGAGCTAAATCCTAGACCCCGATTTGTCTCACTAAAAGGATAAAAGTATAAAGGGGGAGTGCCATGGTAAATGCCTGTAATACCAGCAACTCAGGAGGCTGAGGGATGAGAATCCCAAATTTGAGGCTAGAAGAAGCTTGAAGGCACATTGTATAGTAGTAGTTCATTCTGTTGTGCCATGCACATGATCTTTTTATATTTGAGCCCATTGATACAGCTGCTGTATTCTTCTTTTGAGTCATGTCACATCAGCAGAAGGTCCTAGAGGTTTTACTCCATTCCCATCATTAAAGTCGACTCTAGTTTGAGGAGGCATCTGGTCCTTCCTTATCTTCTGAATGCCTTCAAGCCTGTGGGGCTCAATTTCCAGTACTATACTTGACAGTGCTTCTCTGCTATTCATAGGGTTTTCAATGACTAATTGTTTCAAGAATGGGGTGTGGGTCCTTCTCCCTAGTCTGTCTCAGTCTGGAAGCTTAGGTGAAAGCTGTCCTCCATGGGTGGCCCTGCTGGTATCTGAAATACCATCAGCATAGATTTTAGCATCACAGCACAAGCTGATATACAGGTGGGGTTTTTTTTAGTTTATTGTCATCGTCGTTAGGAACCCTTGGGTCAGTATCTGACTCATAGCGACCCTACATACAACAGGAGAAACACTAATGTCAGTGCTTCTCTGCTGTTCATAGGGTTTTCAATGGCTGGTTGATTTTTGGGAGTGGGTTGCTGGGTCCGTCTCCCAAGCCTACAAGCACCTGGCATTCCCAGGCAGTCTCCCATCCAAGTACTAACCAGGCCCAACCCTGCTTAGCTTCTGAGATCGGATGTCACAGGGCTACGGCTGCAGGCTTTTATTAGCTTGGATACTACATATCATATTTAAGTAAAACTTGGTATATATTTATTCAAAACTACTTTTAAGAGTAGACAGTAATTTTATGTCAATTTTTCTGAATAGTTTCTTCATTCTTTCTATTTGACTAGTGGACTTCATAAACATTCTACAATCTCAAAGTGCTCTTACTATTTAGTTAACCAAAGAGCAGAATGTAGATTCTCCCCCCTACATCCTAACTGCTTTGCTTTGTCCAGGGCTGTATCTTAACAAAAAAAATGTACAAGGACAAAATTTCAAATATAACAGCAAAAAAAATTAAGTATCTTGCCCATATTTTGTGTTTGAATGCTGTCTACTGGTGAATACAACAGTTTCTCTTTGAAATGTGATTAAAAAAGATATACGCCAAAAATATTACAATCCACCAATCATTACAAATAGTATCCTTCACCATGTAGTCATGGACATCCTTCTTGAATAATCTGCTGCTTATGACCATGTTATACTCAAGGTACTCTTAACACAAAAGTATTTATTTAGAAGTAACTTCATCAGCCTATTTTATTATTTTTATCAATAAAAATTTAGAGAGTGGGAAGATGTGAGTCAAGGGATACAAAAATTCCAATTGTTATTAGGAGCTGTAAAGTTGGGTCCGACTCATAGCAACCTTCATAGTGTTTTCAATGGCTGATTGCTTCGGGATTCCCTCGGGAGTGGACTGCCCCTTCCTTCTCCCATAACAACATAACGTAGTTTTGAAAACTGCTATAAGTGTTCTTACTACAAAAACTATGCAAGCTAATACATGTTAACTAGCCTAACTGAGCCACTCCATAATGTTGATGTATTTTAAAGTATGTTGCACATGACATATATAGAACTTTTGTCAATTTAAAAATAATGTAAGTAACAAAATAATTTGAGCTGACAAAATAAAACAGGGAAAGAGTTTGTGAAAGCTCAATCTAATTAAGGTATTAAAACACTGTTTAAATTCATGGTACTCAAATTGCTGGTCAAAGTTCTTTTAGGAATTTCAACTAATGATAAAAGTAATGACATATTTACAATACTATCCCTCTGAAATCTCCAATGAAACAAAGGATGGAGGCAATTTTTTAAAATCTAGCCAAAACAAAACAAAACAGGGAAAAAACATAGTTTAGTAATTGTGGAAGACAGAAAATTACAAAAGGCAGTAAATAGATGGAAAGATGCTGGCACAAAATAAAGCAAACCAATAAAGCCTTTCTCACCTACCAGATTTTCAGACAGCAAAGCCTAATAATGCTCAGGGATAATATGGGTATAGACATAGCTTTTATACATTGCTGGCAGAAGTATACACTGAGAGAGTTTTTTGTTCGTGTTTTTGCTTTTTTTTGTGGGGGGAGGAGAGAGTTTTTTGTTTGTGTTTTTGCTTTTTTTTTGGGGGGGGGGAGAATGGCCAGCAATATCTGTCAGAGACTGTAATGTACTTAATCTTCAACCCATAATAATCTTCCCATTCTAGTCTCTATGCCAAAATGTTCAAATGTGGGAAACCATAAATACCCTAAAGGACCAAAGAAAACAGCTAAATAGATTAAGGAATATTCAAGTCAATGGAACACTATACAGCCCACAGAAATGAAGTATTTTTTATGTTTTGATAAGAAAAGATATCTTAATAGCAAGTAGGAAAACACAAACTGTAGAAGTTTAATGTCTTTTTTAAAATTGACTTATAACTGCCAAGAAAAATTTTGTCAACATACAAGAAATAGGTAATAGTTTGATCTTTTCTTTATGAGAATGATCTTTGTAATAATAATTTTAAAAACCTAAAGCAGGAGAATTACCCAAAGTAGGATTCATTTCAGTAATCTTTGTACATGAGCTTTTTCATATTCTGGGCATAATAATTACTTCATTCATGTGATACATTATACTAAAGAAGTTGTTATTCTAATCAAACTCCTCCTTAACCAAAATGGTGATGACAGAATTGTTTTGATGTATATGTTCTCCGTATTTAAGATCCTTAAAACTATGAAAGACTAAAAGCTTTAAGACAAATTTTAAGTAGCAACACCCATCCATCTGCCCATATAAAATTTTTTCAGAAAATAATCTTTTAGGTGACCACATCCAGGCTGTGGCACTGATTTCAAACATATCCTAGAACAACTAGGATACCAAAACTAAAAATCACAGACAAAGCTGGGCGTGGTGGCGCATGCCTGTAATCCCAGCAGCTTGGGAAAAGGAGGCAGGAGGATCACAAGTTCGAGACCAGAGGCAGTCTGTGTAACTTAGCGAGACCCTGTTTCAAAAAGTGAAAAAATGGGCTGGGGGTGCAGCTCAGTGGTCCAGCACTTGCATACTCTGCAAGTGCTAGGCCCTGGGTTCAACCCCGAGTACCGCAAAAAAAAAAAAAAAAAAAAATCACAGACAATATTTACAAGAAAACAAGGTAAGGTTATCTTCCCTAGTGACTCACTAATATGAACTGAGGCAAAGGCTAGAGAATTATCAAAATCTGTATAGGAAATACGGAAAGACAACTTTTCTTGCAACAGCCCAGTGAACTGAAAAAAATCTCAATGTCATCAACATAGTACTCACTGGGGAAAAAAGAAAGAAGTCCACATTCTAATCACATTCGTCAAGATTGTTCCTTACACAGGGCTAGTGGTGTAGCTCAGTGATAGAGCACTTTTTGTAGCATGCGTGAGGCCTGAGTTCAATGCCCAGCACTATAAAAAATTAATTAAAAGGTTGTTCCTTCTACCAACACTGGCGTGGAAAAACTCTAGAAAGGTAGACCAGTCGCCAGTTCAAGAACCAATAATGAGACAGAAATGGCTACCATGTCAAAAGTCACCCTGGAAGTCACAATGGGCTAGATCCCTGAACCAAAATAAAATAATTCCCAAAAACATAAGTTTCCTTTAGTTTGCAAAATTTTTAATAGAAACATTTTGCTGCCCATTACTATTAGTTCTTAAAAACCCACCTCATCCTCCCTCTCAGAGATATACAAAAGAGCAAAAATTAGAAGCATACCTGGAAGACTCCTTACATCCCTCAAACAGGTCTATAACATATACTTTCTTCAGTTTTATCACCTCTAAATGGAAAGAGTAACAATAACCTCCCAATACTATTGTGATGATTATACTTCTGTTGGTCTTCTGAGGAAAAATAAATTCAAGATGAGTGTATTAAAGAGAAAACCAGGTTCACACACTTCAAATTAAAAGATATTTATCAGTCTAAACATCTGCATGCTTCCAATTTATGTCTCTGCATAAATTACATTTACTAAAAGATTTTAGCCTTTGAGGTCACTGAAAACGTCAAAATTAAGGGTGTATCATCTTAAATGACTCTTTCAATACCTAACGTAGGAAACACAATACCACACCCATCCTACCCACACTTGCCACAATGTCCCTCCCAACTACAGGGCACTGGTACTTAGGATATAGTATGATGTGCCACAAGGAAAGGAGAACAGGAAAGGTGTATGAAGTCAGGCTTTCGAAAAGCAACTTGAAAGCCTCAAAAATTACAGAAAATTGCTAGATTCCTACACCAAAAGCATAGCTTCAAATTCTAATGGTGGTTTTATAAAGGATCTGTGACTGCTAAGGTGAGGAAGGAAGATGTGAGAAAACAAATGAACAAAGAAGTGGTACATAAAGTATGAATTGGTAAGAGAATCTGAAGTCAGACTGCCTAAATTTAAGTCCCAATTCCATCACTCACCAGTTGTACAATCTTGGACAAGTGAAGCTTGGTAAGCCTCATTTTTGAACAAGATACCTACTTCAGAGAGTAGTTATAAAGGTTAAATTAGGGTATACATATGAAACATTTCATCATGTCTAGTACAAAATATATGTTCATGAACTGTTTGCCTTTTAGGAGAAAAAGAACAGTAACAATCCAAAGCAAAAGTTCCTATGTGAAAATCATTCCATAAAAGACAAATAGAAAACACAATTTCATGTTAAATATTTTTAAATCAAAGGCTGTAACAAGGTAAGAATAATGAGAAGCACCACATAAAACAAAGAATAACATTAGAATAAAATAACAAGAATCAAAAATACTTAAAAGACCACAGTTCCTATAAGTAATTTATAGATGAATCATAGGGAAATTGGAAAACAAAGTACAATATACTGCATGTCTAAAGAGAACCTAATTCAGATCTGACTACAGCAAAGAAGGTAAGTAGCTGAATGTGGGCTGGTGATAAAACTAAGTGGCAGAGTCCTTGTCTAGCATGCATGAGGCCCAGCCCTCCCTCTTGAAAGTAGTTGAAGCAAAATTTTGGCAAATAAACCAAAGGCTGGCTTAGTCATGAGTGTAAAGCAATTTGATGAGACTAAGGCCCTAAGTACTGAGCCTAGACAGCAGTCAGTATGTTTTCATTCTTAAGACTTCATTTCAGGGACTAGGGGTGTGGTTCAGTGTTGCATCATGCTTACTTGGCATGCACAAGGCCCTATGTTCGTTTCTGAGGACCCTCCAAAAGACTTCCTTTCAGTAAGCTGCAAAAATTTTAAGTACCAAAACTGTTATTAAATGTTACTTTTACTAATCTTGATTTTTTTATCAGGGTATAAATAAACTAAGGAATCTAAGATTTGTTAAACATCTCTATATTACAATTTTCATGAAGTAAGCGCTATCACCTACATTTTCAATTGAAGAGCTGAGGAAAAGAAGAAACAGGTAACTTGTAGCATCATGGCCACTCAAATAGATTAAAATGAAAGTATAGTTTTAACCAGAACTATGTTCTAAGTCGCCTGGGGGTTAGCTCAGTTCGTAGAGTGCTGCTCCACAATCTCTGAGGAACCAGGTACAATCCCCAGAACTGCAAAACTAGGAGAAAGACATGGCAATCCATTTCTGAAGCAATCCTGAAACCATAAGCCATTGAAAACTCTATGAGGATCACTATGAGTTGGACCAACTTGATGGCACCTAACAACAACAACAATATTCTAAGTTAGGGTCAAAAGAATATAAACATAAAGGCAAGAGAAATACTGTGATACCTACAACTCTAAATGGCTATTCACTCCACCACAAAGCCTCTCAGTAAAGCTTTTCATTTTTCACAAAGTGAAAATGATGTGATAACAAAAAGTCACTGATAAAAAATTGTGGGGTTGTTTTGCTACTGATATAATCACGTTAGGTAAGTAGGTGTGTGTACACACCACACACACACACACACATGCACACATACAGGTTCAAACATCCCAAAATAAACTCTCACATCACAAAGGCACAAAACTCAGGATACATGAAACAGGGAAATCCCAGTAATCTATGGTCCATAAGGTCCTTAACTTTCTTACTAATGAAATATTTTGAAGCAACACCAAGTTTTTGACAGACCTCCAGTTAATAGTCCAAAAACATTATGAAACCACACATTCACTGACAGGCACAAAGCAGATCTCTGGATACAGATTAAATGCCACACATGTATATAAGTAACACTAAGGTATTCTGGAAATCTCTGTGCTTCTATCAATTCTGTTACATCTCCAAACCATTCACCTACCCACATGTCATGGCAACCAGACATTTTAACATCAACCACTGTCACTATCCCCCCATTCTTCACCCTCATCACTCCTGTTATAGTACCATTCCCAGAGACTTCGAAGCTGGAATGAGCCCTGAAGATCATCTATTACAAGCTTTCATTGAGTATATGAAGAAACTATGGTCCACAGTAATTTAATGTCTTTAAACCCATGAAATGAGAATAATTTTAGCAGCTCCCATTTGGGGGACACTCACTAAGTGACAGTCTCTCTGTTAAGCATTCTATATGCATAAACTCATTTAATCCTCACCATATTCCTTGAGACAGATCTACTTTATAACCCATATTTTAGGAGCCAGGTGTGGTTGCACACACCTGTACTCCCAGCACTAGGGAGGCTGAGGCAGGACAACTGATCTAAGTTCGAGGCTAGCATGGTCTACACATGAAATCCTGGCCAGGATGGGCTACACACAGAGATTATGTCTCAAAACACCAAAACCAAACAACCCCCATCTGAAGAAATATGTCTTACACACCAAGAAACTAAGGCACCAAGAAGCCAGCAGTGGTCAAATAGTAATATTAAGTGGTACAGTTAGAAATTTAAACCCAGGTATGTCTTATGCTTGCCTGACTCTCAAAGCAGTGCTCTTTCCAAAAGATTAAGTACCTCAGACTTGTTTCTTGAGTCAAATACATTATTTTATGCTCTACTCACAGAGAATTTTAATCTTTACTCTCCCTCCAAATTTTAATATTTATATATTTTTTATTTATTCAATTCTTCACAACAGTTTAGCCAAATATAAGGTATAAAACCCCATTTTTCAAGTGAGGAAACAAGCTTACAAATAATTTGCCCAAGTCACACATAGAAGTGGCCAAGCTACATTCAGAACTCAAGCTATACTCCTTCCAATATGACATTAACTGCTATCACATGCTAACTCACCTGTTATTAGGGAAGAAGCCAACAAACAGTAAAAATTTGGACTGGACATAGAAAACATGAATGCACTTGGGCACTCAAACACGGATTAGAAAATTGAACTCTAGTTAGAAAACAAAGTTGGCATGCCTGGCTCTTAGTGCATCACTAAGTATACTTTGTGCAGTACAAAGGATCCATGAGGTTTACAGTATAATGTGATGGGGGGAAAAAAGAGAGAGAGGAAACTATAAATTTCTTATTGCTAGATACTAATCACTGCAAAATGAGAGAGGGTCCTGCCAAGTTCCATTGGCTGCCTCTGGCCTTAAACTTGCGATCTTCCTGTGTCTGCCTGACTCCCCGATTACAGACTGGGATTACAGACATGCACCACCACCATGCCCGGCCACTTACTGGAATATGTAGAAAAAAATGGGTATCTATTCAACTAATATTTATTAAAATTTTACTGTACTTCCTCTGTGCACTATGATGATGACAGTACAGGAAGACTAGGTACACATGGGTAATTCCTATTAATTACATATTTAAGTATTTACTGGCAGTAAAGTAACTTTAAAAAAAAACAGCTCACACAACAAACCAATGATTTCATATAGTATTGTATTTCCCTCAAGATTAAGGTGAAAAACAACAATGGCTGTACCTGTGGAAGCAATAAAACAAAGGTTTTATCTTTAGACTACCTATAGTAGTTCCTCCACTTAAAAAAAAAAAAAAAAAAGATACTGAGGACAAAATGATGACCTTGAGAGGCACTAAATGATTACAAAGATGTTACAAGAATGTAGCAAAAATCATGGAGGTAGGATGTATGAAGGTATTTATTTATTTATGTATTTATTTGTTGTAGTACTAGGAGATTAAACCTAGGACCTCACGAATGCTTTGCAAATGCTCTACCACTGAGCTGTACCCCCAACTCCTTTTTATTTTTTAACTTGAGACAGGGTATCACTAAGTTAGGCAGTTGCCTCTTGCCTCAAACTTGAAATCATCCTGCCTCTGCCTCCTGAGTTGCTGGGATTATAAACATGAGCCACTGTGCTGTATAACTGGCATTTTAGGAACAATTTTCAAAGAAATACCGTGTTAGGGGCTGGAGATGTACCTCAGTGGTAAAACACCTGCCCAGCATGCACAAGGCCCTGGGTTTGATCCCTAGCAGTGAAAAAAATAAATAAATAAATGTGAGTTTATTTTATTATTATTACTATTTTTGGTACTGGGGGTTGAACCCAGGGCCTCACGCCTGCATGCTCTGCAAGTGCTGGACCACTGAGCTGTGACCCCATACCTTTTTTTTTTTTTTACTCTTTGAGAAAGGGTCTCGGTAAGTTAAGCAGACTGTCTCTGGTCTCGAACTTGCAATCCTCCCGCCTCCACCTCCTGAGCCACTGGGATTACAGTCGTGAGCCACCATGCCCGGCACTAAATGTGAGTTTATTGAAAAAAAAATTTAACAATGAAGTACTTTGTTAGATAAAAATTTTCTCCTTTAAGAAAGGATCTCCCACACAAGGATCTAAGAGCCTCATGGGCTTGAAAAAACTTTGTTTATAACAATGCAGATATTGGCTGCTGTTATTTACTTTAAAGTTACCTAACTTGTATTTTCCTAATGATGTATCAGAATATGTGAACAAAAGGAACCTGATCATGAGAGAAAAACACTGAATCCACAAGATGCATTACTGGGCTGGAGATGTAGCTCAGTGAGGCCCTTGGGAAGAATTCCCAGTGCTCCCACACACACACCCCATTATCGACTAATCACATTATTTAGCAATGACTTAGTATACCAAGCACTATGCTGAGTTTTCTATGTTACTTGCCCACCATTTGAGGTACTATTACTATCCTCATTTTACAAATGAGGAAACTGACTTAACAGGGATTTAAAAGTTTTCTAAAAAACAGAAATCTGAGAAGACAGCAATGGTGCTTTCGTTTTTCACCTGTCAAAACCAAATCAGACAAGTAACTAGATAGCAAAAACAAAAAACAATGGACAACATTACCAAATTAGTTGAAATAGTTCAACAAATTCCCAAAAGTAGGTATTGAAAAATTAATAATCACACTACCTACATCATCAGGATCTGTGCAAAAGAAAACAACAGTGCACAGGTCAAGGGCCTAAAAAGAGGAGAATCACAAAATGGCCAACAGATATTCACTGAAATCATGACAGACCAAAATGAGATCAGCAGATAATGAGATGGCTTTTGCCTACTCCACTAGTGACAAATATCTGAAAGCAGTCTTACATTCACCCAAGTCAAGAGACCAACCTGACATTAGGAAGAGACAAAAGAAATGAAGGAAAAACTAGGAGTAGAGAACTAAGCCTGGCATTTCAAAACACAGGATGCCATGTCCTTAAACACTTTACAAAAGCAATGAGAGGCAGGGGTACATGCGGTAATCCTACCAACTTGGGAGGTTGAGGCAGAAGGGTCAAAGTTTGAGGCCAGAGGCAATTTGTAGAACTTAGACCCTGTCTCGAGATAAAATATAAAGGGGGCCGAGGGTGCAATTCAGTGGTAAGGCACTTACAAAGTATGCAGAAGGCTGTGGGGGTTCAGCCTTCCCACTCAGTACTGCAAAATAAATAAATAATTTGTGTAGTCAGAAAAGTTGCTCTGAACCATAGCTAAAGGTTAGGAAAAATGATTTTACATGAACAATATAAAGTTATCATAAGACAAAGAATATGTAGCAGAATAATTCACCCACCAACAACAAAAGCCAAGCCAGAAAGGTCTGTTCAAAAACAGATCAAAATGCATCATGGTATTTAAAAATGAGTTAAAAGACAGAAAAATGACACAAAACAACATAAGTCAGTATTAGAGAAACACAGAAAATGAAGTACAATAATTGAGGAAGAATGAAAAATAAAAAAACATTACTTCCAAAATAACTAAAATTGAAATTACACAAACACAACAAATAAGGCACAGGAATCTTCCAAAGGAAATTTTTAAAAATCGAAGTGGAATTAAATAGAAACTAACTCTCTGAAGACAGTGTTAAGCTTTCTCTGATTCCTAGCTACCATGATGTGAACTGCTTTGCTCTGCCCTGCCCTCCCTGTCATGATGTACTAACACTTCTGAAACCATGAGCCAAAACCAATTCTTCCTGTCAGATATTTTGGTCACAACAATGCAAAAGCAACTAATACACAAAACTGGTACAAAAATAGTGGGGTTGCTGCTGTGACTTAAACCTGATCATGTTGTTCGTAGGCCTTTGGAACTGGTTTGCAAGATGAACGTGGAGGAGTTTAGAGAAGCAGCCTAGAGAAGCCCTAGAATGCTATAGGTAGGAGCACAGAAGGCCAAAATGCTGACAGAAATGTGAACACAGTATAGACTATGTTCATAGGCTCCAAGTGGAATGAAGGACACTTATCAGGAATTGGACTGGAGATCATGCATGTTACATTCCGGCAAAGAATCTGTCTGCATCTTGTCCATGTCCTTAAAATTTGTGAGATGAGTTTAAATGTGACAGATTAATGTGGCAGAAGAAATTTCAAGACAGCATAGCACTCATGCTATGGCATGGTTATTGATGGCTGCTTCTAGCCAGGGTACAAAAAGAACTGAGAGCAAAATGCAGAGCAGAAAGATTTGAAATCTGTGCAGTTTGGCCACAAAAGGAGGAAGTTCAAAATTGCAAACAGGAGCACAGTGGTTAAGACATCAGTGCCATTAAAATTAAGCCAAGCATTTTGCACTAGGACAACAGGAAAAATGCCATGAGGGCATCTCAGGAATTTGGCCAGACCCCATACATCAAAGGCTCCAGGGTATAAAACTGTAAACTCATCTGAAATTTGTTGTGCACAGGGTACTGAAAAAATGTATACACATCTTGGGACTAAAATTTTCTATCTGATGTTCTAAGAAATGTGCTTGTTCTAACTCCTGTCTCACATGCACATGAATGTCATTCTACACATTACTACCACAACTCAACTTTGAAAATGAACACACAGACAACATCTCTTAAAATGTATATACTTTTTTTTTTTCCGCACTCTGGGTTTTTGCTGTTATTTTTTATTTATCCCATTTGAAAGATTTTTCCCTTGAGAAACAGAAAGCCTCCCCCATACTCTGCTCCCACAGGTCGCCTACAGAAGTGTTTTCCTAAGTTCAGATGCCCAGGCACTTCAGACCTTGGCATCATACATGTACTGTTGGTTTTGCAGGCATGCAGAGTAGATGTTACAAGGTCATGGACAATTCCACTCAGATGACAAAAGGCTTGTGAGGCCAGACAATGTGTAGTAGGTTCATATTTCCTGTCACAAACTCCTGAGAGAATGATGCATGAAACTCTGAGTGAAACCTAAGCTGCAATGGAGTCCCCAGGATGTTGAACATGCCAGCAACGTTCTGTATCTGCCAAGGAAAGGCCCAGGCAACAAGCACAGCCAGCCCAAGAAAGAGGTCATCTGGGCTGCAAACACAAGGTTGTGGGGGCAGGGCTGCCCAAGCCTGTAGGGGCTCACATCATGACACCACTGCCAGACATGGAGCAATAAGATTTAATACCTGCCCCGCTGGGTTTCAGTCTTGCTTTCGTCCAATTCTTCCTCGCCAGTCCCATGCTCCTCTTTTGGAATGGGAATGGAACTCTGTGCCATTGTGTGTTGGAAGTATGTAACTTTTTTGTTGTTGTTATTTTACAGGGGCTCAAAGCTAAGAATCTGACTTAAATCTCAGAACAAACTTTGAATTTGGACTTTTAACAATGTTGAAACTGTCACAACTACTGGAACTCATAGAGATGAACTGAATACATTTTGCATCATGAGATGGATATCAGCTTTTTGGGAGGCCAGGGGTGAAAATGTCATGGTTTAAGGAGATATGTTTGAGTGTCAAGTTGACAAGGGATGGGCCTGTCAGTGGATAATCTTGTCAACTTGATTGAATTAAGAAACATCAAGGAGGCTGGTGGCTCATGCCTGTAATCCCAGAGACCCCAGAGGCAGAAGCAGGAGGATCACAGGTTCGAGGTCAGACACAGCCTGTGTAATTTAGCAAGACTGACTCAAAATAAAAAAATGAAACAAAAAATGGGCTGGGTATGCCACCCAGTGGTGGAGCACTTGCAAGGTATGTGCAAGGCCCTGAGTTCAATCAAGTACCACAAAACAAACAACAAAAACAACAAAAAATACCACCCAGTAGATTAGTGGAACACATCTCTGAGTATGTAAGTGAAAGATTTTTTTTTGAGATAATTAGATCCTGAGGGCTCTGATCTAATGAATAGGTTAATCCCTTGACATATTCATAATATGATGGCATTAGTGAAAAGTAGTGAAAGGTAAGGAGGTGGGGTGTAGCTGGAGGAAGTGAGTCATGGGGGTATGTCTTTGGGGGCAGTATTCTACCCTGGCTTCTTCCTTCTCCTTCTCTGCTTCCTACCCACCATGATGTGAATTGTTCTACTGTACCATCCTCTCCCCACCATAACAGACCGACACTTCTGAAGTGCCAAGCCAAATAAATCCATTAAAAAAAAAAAAAAAAAGACACTGTTAGAATGAAAATATAAGCCACTAGATAGTAGAGTATATGCAAATCATGTTTGATAAAAGACATTTCTAGAATATATAAAGACTCTCAAAACCCAGTATCAAACAACTCAATTTCAAAATGGGCAAAGATCTGAACCATCACTTTACCAAAGAAACATGATGGTAAATAGATACACACAAAGATGTTTAACCCTCATCAGTCATTAGGGAAATGCAAATAAAAACCACTATGTAGTATTCATCTAGCCAAAAAAATAGGAAGAAAAATGCTGACCATACTAGCATACGTGAGGACCTCGGTTCAACCCCCAGTACCACCATGGAGGATGGCAACACTGACCATAACAAATATTGGGAAAGATGCTGAGAAAGTGAACTCCCATGCTAGTTGGTTTGCAAACTGATATAATCACTGTAGAAAACAGTGCAGGGTTTCACAGACAGTTAAATGTATGATCCAATCATTCAACTCCTATGCATTTATTCAAGGGAAAAAATGTGATGCTCATATAGACACCTGCACACAAATGTTCACATCTTTCCAATTATAACAGAAAAAAAAAATGGGAAAAACCATATCCCCATCAACTGGTGATGTATCAAAACCGTAGCATATCCATAGAAACTGTTGTTGTTGTTGTTGTTATGTACCGCTGAGTTGGATCCAACTCATAGTGACCCTCATAGGATTTTCAGTGGATGATTGTTTCAGGATTGTTTTGGGAGTGGATTGCCATATCCTTTTCCTGTATCCACACAAATATTAACCAGAAATATAAAGGAATGATTTGTTGACATCCACAACAATATTACACGAATCTCAATTATGTGGACTAAAAGAAGCCAAAAAATACATCCTGTATGATTCTACTTATACAAAATTCTAGAATATGCAAACTAACCTAAAGTGACAAAAAGTTGCCTTGAAGAGATTGGAAGATTACAATAGGACATGAGGAACTGTCTGGAGTCATGAATGTGTATGCTCACAATCTTAATTATGGTGGCAGTGGTTTGAGCACAGATATCATAACTTGTCAGGCACAATGGCTCATGCCTTTAATCTCAGCAATTCAGGAGGTGGAGAGAGAAGGATCACAGGTTGAAGGCCAGAGGTAGCCTGTATAATTTAGTGAAACCCTGTCTCAAGATAAAAAATAAAAAATGGGCAGGGAGCACAGCTCAGTGGTAGAGCATTTGCAAAGTGTGTACAAGGCCCTGTGTTCAACCACCAACCAAGTACTGCCTAAAAAAAAAAAAAAAAGGCAAAACTTAACAAATTATACATTTTGAACAACTGTATATGCCATCTGTCAACTATATGTCAGCAATGCTATTTAAAAAAGAATGACAACTTCAAAACAAAATGACAAATACTAAAGATATTCAAAGATTCAATGCAAGGACACAAAGAATCCCTGAAAAAGAAAACTAAAGAAGCTGGGCACAGTGGCTCACACCTTTAATCCCACCAACTCGGGAGATGGAAGCAGGATTGCAGATTTGAGGCCAGAGGAAACCTGGGTAACTTAGCGAGGCCTTGTCTCAACATAAAAAAATTTTAAGATGGGCTGCGGTGGTACACCACTTGCTAAATATGTGTAAGTCCCTGGGTTCAATCCCAAAGTATTAAAAAAAAAAAAAAAAAAAAAAAAAAAAAAAAAAAAAAAAAAAAAAAAAAAAAAAAAAAAAAAAAAAAAAAAAAAAAAAAAAAAAAAAAAAAAAAAAA